>JAYMSW010004827.1:0-10615 GCA_036897725.1 Erodium texanum | reverse complement strand
CACAACCCCGAATTTATTTAGCGCAAAATCGGGGGACATTACTCCAACTTGATCTCTGGAAATTACGAATATAACCCTAGTATGAACTAAAAGTTCTGATAAACCACAAACTTCGTAATAATTACTGCGCGTGCATTATTGATAACTGAAATCCTACCCATCCAAAAACGCCAATCAGTTTTCATTTTAACAACTAGTTTTCACATGAAATGTATTATATATATATATATATATATAAAAGACTGTGTTTTCCTTTAAAAACACAAAATTAAGTCTCAAATTTGAAACAATACTTTTATTTTAATCTAAAAATAATGTTCTCAAGAGAATCTTACATTCTTAAATATATATTGTTCTCAAATTTGAAACTATGTTTTCTCTTGATCTGTAGTATAGCCTTAATAGAGTCAATCAACCCCATTCCACTTATATAGCTCTTCTGGCACCACATCAATTCTCCCCAAAATCTAAAGAGCGTCAGTCTGAATTCACTTCGTTTGGATTATCTATCTGGACATAGGGGTTTTAAGCCAAAAATTCTGAAACTTAAATTTTCTTCTTTGCCTCATCTGCATTTGTGACTGTGTACTCAACATAATGGGTGTATAGTCCGAGGTAGACCAATCTTGTAGATTAGTAAGCGTTGATGTCGGTAGCAGTTGTAACCGTGATTGATTGACCAAGGCACTATCAAGTCTTGCTTCCATCCAGTCTGTTCCCCTACGACCTCTCTCCCACATGTAGGGGTAACCCTGGAGATCCAGATCCAACAATGCACAAGCAAATAGCATATCTTGAAAGCTGTGTATAAAATGCTTCGGATGCTTATTTCCTCCCTTTTTGTCCCCCTGAGTCAAGACATTGTTACAGTCGCCAATAACACACCATGTGAACTGATTCCCCACCGTCAAGTTCCTTAGTAGTTCCCATGGATTATGCTAGAGAATCCTACTTGGCTCTCCATAAAGTCCTGTAAGGCGGACTACCGTCTGCCCTTCCCTTGATACCAGTATATTAATGTGACTGTGAGAATATGATCTCAATGTTACCTCCTCTTTATTTCGCCACAACAAGGCAAGACCCCCACTGTGACCTGCCGGTTCTACCAAAGAACATCCCTCAAAACCAATCTTCCTGCGAATCACCTCCATTCTACTAGACGAACATATAGTTTCTACCAAAAAACACAATGAAGGGACCTTTTTTCTTTACCATTCCCCTGAGAAGTTGGCCCGCTTTGGGGGCTGGCTATGCCCCGACAATTCTACGCAATAACACTCATAATCAGAATTTCAGCAATAACAAAGAGAGGACAAGTACTTGAAGTATGCGCCAGAGATTTCAATTGTTCGAACTAATTATTTCTATTAATACATACTTCTTTCTATACCCTATCTTGATCAAATGATTTTGTATCCTAACGATAAATTAGTTTATTTTATTGAATTATATTTAGTATATATAATTTTTCTACTTGCCATTCCGAAAAGATACGTATTTGTTTGCATCGTTCCATTTAATCCTTTTTGATGTGTTTCTTCATTTGTAATGCAGCCAAACCGTTCTAGCAACTTTGATTAAACAAGTTAGTACATATGCATTGACTTTTCAATGAACAATAGAACGAATACGAATTTCTCAAAATTTTGACTGGCAAGTTATGTGAGTTGATATGATTTTTATTCTTTGTTTGAAAACCAAAGTTATATTCCCATCCATTTAGTTTATGTGTTAGGCATGTCATCAACATTTAGTTTATCGCTCATGGATTGTATGCAAGAACACGATTTCATTAAAATATTGTCTAGTAATTTATACTTTTCAAGAACAGACTCAAAATTATTCGTTACTGGGGCTCCTATAATTCTCAAGGCCCGCTCTGCGCATTAAGTTCCATGTGTCAAGAGGGCTGCTCATAATTTCTGGTAATCGTCAGTGTTACCCCCAAGATTAGGGTAGTTGATACTTAACTGAGATTGTCCTTATAAAAATTGCACACCATGTGAACTGTAATTCTCCAAAAACAAAACAAACCAGCTACTTTATATCACGAATCTGTCAGCGCAAGGGAAAATGAAGAAAAAAATGTGACGATTCAGAGTTAGAGCAGAACAACAAATCAACATCTTTTTCAAGCACCAGCCTCAGAAGCACTGTTCTGTCTTTTCAACTCTTGATCAGCATTTCTCAGAAACTGATCCCATCCACTGCCTTCACATGTATCCAAATAATCATACGGAACTGCTGTCTTCAAACCTGGCCTCACACCACATTGCCTCTCCACAATTCTAAACTCCGCTCCATCCTCCAAATCACGCTCCAATTCCTCCCATGTAAACAGCAATGGCAATGTGAATGAGCCCCAAGGATTGAAATCCACAAGCTTAACCTCCCTGTTGCTTTTAACATACACATCAAACGTGTAATTTTCTGACTCAAATCTTCCCTTCACATTGTCCCTAAAAAATCCATGGATTGCCTCTTGAATGCTAGCTTTCTTCTCAAGAAGAACAGGATAAAATGTAGTTACCTCGCGCTGGGAAATTCCAACTATGTCATGATCACGTACAAAGCAACGGAACTCCATCTCTGGGTGGAAAGAGTACCACTTCCTGAGTGCAAGGAAGAAACTCAGAGGTGTTGCTGAGGTTTTATCATTGCATGCATCATATGCATGACAGAGATCGTGGACCAGTGAATCGGATGCTCGCATCAAGAGAGCGATCTCGCTAAAAGATGTGCACCGGAGGGTCCCAGATGTGCTGATCCAGGCTGAGTCTTTCGGGGCACTCCAGTTCAGCTTAGGGAGCACTCCACCCCCAAGGGCTTCAATTGATTCATTGACCTGTAATTCGAGTTCTGGAAATGAAGGGGGTGGCGAAGAATCTTCAGATTCGTCTCCAGATCCTTCTGAAACTTGATAGTCTTCTTCCTCTTTGGCGTTATGGATTCTATTGGGAAAGGCATCTTCGTTTGAGACAGAAGCAGGAAGCATGAATGGTTGAGAGTCACCAAGAAGATACTGGACAAAGGAGTCTGGAAGTTGATGAATTAGTGTCTTGATTGACACTGATTTGAACTTTGAGTACCATTCTTGAATTTGGCATCGGTTCACTTCCTCTTCCTTCATATTTTTTTTTTGCTACTGGCTGTCAAATAATAATGTCAAACAAAAAAGAAACACAATCATTAACTGAGAATCAAAATCAAAATCAAACACTCTCCAGCAAACTAGTTTTGTGGATGCACTTTGCGAAAAATCCATATGAACCCAGCCAATTGTAGCTCTTAATCACTTGAGAAAATTAACTCACTGGATCAATAATTATAGAAGATCAACAAAAGCAAATGAGTGTTTCTAGTTTATCAAGGCTCAAAAGTACTTGAAATAAATAAAATAAAAGATCTATCTCACTAGTGTACCATCTGTATGAGGAAAGAAAAACAAGAACCCAAGTAATCACTGATAAGACATAATTTACGAGGTACTAATTACAACTAAAATGGCCTTCCTAATCAGGGCCAGCCCTGAGAATTGAGAGCCCCAAGCAACAAATATTTTTGAGCCCCGTATTCCTTTAAAAAGATTTATCCAAAAAGAATACTCAATATCAATACTTTCTCCATTGTCCTCGCATAAATTACTCAACTGTATGTAATTAATTCAATTATATTCACATATAAATAACGTAAAAAAACTAAATACACAAAAAAATGAAAGTTTTAACTCACGACTTCGATGCAATGCTTTAAACCATAAAAAGCTCATATTTAGACAAGTCACTTCACTTAACCATCATTCTTAGAACTAAACAATTTGGTTATTTGCAAATCATTTATTTCAGTAGTGGAATTCCTCCCACTGGTGACCTTGTTGTCTAAGTCTATGTTTGAAATGTTTCAATCTTCACTTGTAAATCTCTCTAAATTCCTCTTGCTTCCCAAGTTTTATTGAAAATTCTATTTCAGATCCTTCATTATCGCTCTTTCTATTCTTGATGCACAACCATGTAATACCATATATCTTTATCTTGCTATATATATCTATTCAGTCCTTAAACATGTGCAGTTTGGCTATGTGATTAAAGAGGTACTCAGACACCTCCACAAAGTTTCTTATCTATATTTATGTGTACTTAAAGCTATACCATACTTAATTATTGAAGTGGATGAGCTTCACTCAAGAATGATTTTTCATATTTCTATTTTGCACATACCACTGTCTTAATCATAACCCAATTTTAAGTTCTTCACGTTCCAATGTAAAACTATAACTGATCCACCAGTTATCAATTTAAGTTCCCAATCTTGATCAACTTGGATGTACCTAATGCCAACAAACAGGACACCTTCTTGAAGACCAAACAAAGATATATGGTACATGAATTCTGATTGTGCTAATTCTGAAACAAACTCAGAATTGTCATTGTCCATAACTCAATCATGAAGCAAACCATAAAATCTTATATCAATATATCCATATTATAACTTATGACAGCATCACACTACAAACCAAAAAACAATCCACAAACACCATTTGTCCTAATCCAATTATAAGCACAATAAAAAATAGGATGAAGTCAATTGGAGAACAACTTGAAGTTAAAAGATGAAATAGAAGTGAGAACAATGACCAACATTTTAATTCTACATAACATAACAGATTAACAACTTTTATGAGATATGCTTAACGAAAGACAAGAAATAATGTAACACCAATATCTAGTACAGGCAGTAAATCTTGACACATAACATCACAAATCTGACATGGTGGTCATAATCATAACATGCAGGAGCCTGGTGTTGGGTATATATGATCCCCAGTCCACATTTGAGCACGTAATTGACATAAACTCTATTAGCTAGCAACTTTTTCTCAAAGACACATTGCAAACCCCGATCACTGAATTTTCAGGCAAATATCATCCCCCACATGATTTTACTGGTTATAAGTCTCACAAAACCTTCCTGCAAACCACTGTGTTTGGTTTAAAATCTAGCAATAGTTCTTTGCCATATCAGAAGAAGTCACATGAGCTGAGCTGTTGAGCATGCACACGATCATTTGAGCGATAATGGTCGTGTGCAATTCATGTGACTTTACCTGGGATAGTAACTATTGTTGTTCCTGGAAGGATGGTGCATTCCACACAAATGTCCCAAGGTTGGTTTCAAAACTCATGAACACATCTACCTCATTTCTCTCAGGCCTTATCAACTCTCACTTGCACTTGTCAAATAGAGGTTCTTTTGGTCTGCCACTGCTTTCCATAAAACTGGATAAATGATGGCTCAATATCTCCACAGTGGAGATGTGTTTAAATCCTATTGGCTGGGGTGGGAAGGGGGAAATAAAATAACTGTGCTTAAAAAAAAATGACTCACCCATCAAGTATGAGATTTCACTTTCAAATGTCAAAGAAATTTGTACCTCCCCAAGGTTGAGTTCTACTCATTCTACAGGTGCCTATTTTTGCAAGTGGTGAAAAGCTTGTCCTTTTTTGATCGACTAAATTAGGTGTATCAAAGCTATTGGGCTTGAGACCTTTTCTTATATAAAAGCTTGTCCTTTTATAGGATAGCCTGGGCATGCAATACCTTCTTTGTGCACCTACCTCCCACTTGCTTCTTGACAATTGAGTTGATGTGCAAATTTTCTTGACAATTCAAAGTTAAATCCGTAATTGGATCTAAGGTGGAACCCATTATTATCATTCAACAATGAAGCCATCTCCAAACTACACCTCTTTCCTTCTCTTTACTCAATACACATTGTCCAACTAAATATGATCATGACCAATTAGAGCGATAAACCCCGAACCCTGAATTTTATCAAGATTGAACTAAGCAGTTAGTAAAGCTTTTGCCTCAAATATTAATAGATCAGAAGCCATATTTTACAGGGTGAGGCATTTACATATACCAAATTCTCTATATCCATTGTGTTTGCTTTCTATGGGGGGAATAGAAATCATTGCAATTCCACTCTATGATAAATGACCAAAACTCACTTTCATTGAATTATGGATCATTCTACACTGATTTCCAATCTTCTATCCTCAGTTCAATTTTTGCTACATTTTATTCCGAACTCAAACTTCAATCAGAGGAATTTCCAGAAACACTTATCTACGTTGAAGCTATCAAATAACCATATAATTTTCAGCTATATAGTACGAAAAATCATCAACAATAAAGCTCAGATACGCTGATTTTAAACTAATTAAGTAAAAATCACTGAAGAATTGCGTAGCAACAGTGACCTTACCTTACTTCAGGTCTTGAAGATTCAAATCCGAACTCAACAAGAACGAGAGGTCTTCTAGAATCACTCCTCTTCTGCTTTGCTCTTCACTCCCAACTGTTACTCATGCTGCAGGCAAAGAGAAACACCATTCAGCGAAATACGACGCCGTTCCTAAGAACGCACCCTAATTGATTTCTTATTGGGCTGGTTTTGACTGGCCCAGGCCCAATAATATCAGAAAGGCCTGAATCTCTCACTTGACAACTGTTACGCATGTGATTGATGGCTGTTACTTGGAACCAAACCAAACCTACAGACAAATGGCACCTCCGGCCAGAGAGCCAGTGACCGTGCCCACGTTTGCTGACGTCAGCATCCCAAAATTGTCTTCGTAGTCCCTTCGTAGATGTTAGAACAGAGGACAATGATAATGGGCAAAAGCGTTGGCCACGTAAGACTGAGTGGTTTCTGAAGTATGAGAGAGAGAAATAATTTGTCGGTAACGTATTTGGGTTCGGGGCTATACAATACGTCACCGACGCTTTCTCCTCTTTTTAGTTATGCGTGAGAGAGAATAATAAATAGGGTTACGTTCAGAAACTAGCGGTGGTGAAACATATATGTTTAAAAAGTATCGGTCATTTTAAGTCATCAACAAAATGTATAGATAAAGAATTTTTCCGTTTACAATCTGTTAAATTTCACACTTTTAAGACCACGTGACTTGCACATGCAATCCATATTTTAGGAATTTCTTAAAATATAACTCTCCCAAAGTAAACCATAAACTATTCAAACACTGAATAATGAACCATATACTGCCTTCTTCCCAAATCGAATCCTAAAACTACAATCTCCCCCAATCAAACCCTAAACTACCCTACTCATAAATCGGGGGCAAAATGGTCATTTTATAAGAAAACTAACGGTGTTAGTCAGTTTGCAGACGGAAAAATACATGAAGGATGTTATTTGCAGACGCAATATAACACTGTTAGTTCTTGCAGAACAGGTATAAGATCACCACTAGTTTATATGACTTTTCCTAATAAATATGTATTTTTTTTTTTGTTTACCTGAACTCTTCATGTGTTAAGTCAAGAGCGGTTTGTTAAAGTTCTGTCAATGCTAGAAATCGATTCTGGAGAATTCTTTTTAACTTGACAGCAGGCGTCGGTAAAGAAATCCAATTCTCAGCGTTACCGTTGCTCTTATGTTATTTTCACATCCAATAATGCTGATATTGCACAAACATCATCCTCAATCATTTAAGGTTAAGTGCTTACATATAAGCCCTCAATCCAGTTTACAATGTCTGAAACTCATTCATTAGATCTCAAACATCATTATTTATCACAGTAGCTTATATTAGGTTTGTCCTTGAAACGCACTTGTGGACAGCATTAAGTCTCAATCTGCATTGTCTCTGTGGTCACAAAGAACATACTTCTGATGTCTTGGCCTTCAAGTTACTCTGTGATTAACACTTCCAAGCGCACGTTATGCTTGACCGCACTTGCTAAGACAAGCGATTCCCTCTTCCAAATACTCTTCTCTGCTAATCCAAAACTCTGGTGCATCCTACAATTCAACAACCAGATCCAAGTTTCATTAAGTTATTATAATGACAGATCAAAGCGTTTTTTTTTACCTTCATAATTCCTGCAATAATGCAATTTACCTTCATAATTCCTGCAAGGACTGCGCCTCCAAGGTATACCATATGCTTCCTTCGTGGAGGATCCTCAATCTGCAATCGCAGTTTCTGCTCATCACAAAATATAGGAAATGAGAACTCTAATTATACAAACAATGCTAGCTTTAGGTTCAAGACGTGGTAATTATGGTGCTTTCCTTGATCAATCTTACTAGTTCTCAGGCTTATAAAGATCATATATGTTTCTTGTTATGCTTATAACATAGAGTGTGGAGAGATGTTACCTTCAACCCATCTTTGTTTCCTTTCAATACAGCTTCAAGATAGCGATCCAGTATTTCTTTCTCCAGACTAAACACTTGAAGCCATCCTTCATTAATTTATAATAAGTAATAGTAATAGTAATAATATAATAAAAGGGACGTTTCTTTTTATTACCGACTAGGTAACCCAGGATACATTGTGCTCCCTCCACTTAAGACTATGTGCTGATACAACTGCAAGTTATGAAGTAAATTCAGAATCTGTTTTTGTGTTTCGATCTATTTTTAATAGCTCATTTATAAATAGAAACCTCATTGTTAAATTTTTTGCCTTCCTGCTCATGACAGCAATCTATGAATGAAATGGTCAACCCTAAGTTAAGGTACAATAAAAATGGGAAGTATATTACAAAATAATCTTAATACCATCATCCTGTTGTCAATATCCATTTCCTGAATGCAATGAAATACCATGTCAGCCATTCCATCGCCTTCAACATCTATGAGTTCCTACAAAGAACCACATATAAGTAGCATACAAGCGAAACACATTTTAGAAATAATACGAAATATCAGAGT
This sequence comes from Erodium texanum, assembly GCA_036897725.1. Lineage (NCBI taxonomy): Eukaryota > Viridiplantae > Streptophyta > Magnoliopsida > Geraniales > Geraniaceae > Erodium > Erodium texanum. Next base: position 1,869 of record JAYMSW010004827.1, on the reverse strand, counting down.
ACTACTTTATTTCATAAACAGGCTTTGTAACTGCAAGTCACTCCTAAATGATCAATATAAACAACTAGTTGAAATATACTTATATAGAAAAGCTTCAACGTGTAATTAAGATACATAATTAGAAAGATCAACTTACTGGAGTGAAGAGAGCTTCAGGAGCTTGGAACCGTTCAGTGCCAACTTTAATGACCCTCCCATCAGGAAGCTGATTTGAGATTTATTAATAGAGCCATACTAAAGAATCACATATTAAATATTTAGCAATATAAAATATTCGAGTTCTTGAAAGAAACAACTTACTGTATAGTTCTTGACAAGGATTGTAGTTTCTAGTCCCAATTGGTATTCCCTCTTATAATCATAACTGCGAGAATTTGATATCATAGTGTAATATCACGCAGTGATGCAGCAGCTCTAAATAACTTAAAAGAAAGCTGTGGTTACCTTAAATAACACAGCTTCTCTTTTATTTCTCTGACAGTCTCAAAATCAGCATTCCTACTCATCGCGTACCTTCATGAAAGGAAGTTGAATATTTTAGTCAAAGTAAAACAAACAATCTACACAGTCTTATTTTTGAAAGAAGCGGATCTCACCCTCTCCTGGAGAGCAAATCAACAAGATATGATGTTATGTGACGCCCAGCTACATTCATTCGCTTTGTAAGATGGGGAAATGAGTAGCCATCAACAACTGGAACCTGGAGAGAGTTTCAAGTAATTATACTTAAATTTAATCTGAGCAGTGCCATAAGCATTTCCTTTAACGAATATATAATATTTAAAAGATAGATCTTGAATTAAATATAGAGTTTACCACATGAGTGACACCATCACCAGAGTCAATAACCAATCCAGTCAACAAACCTGTAAAAATTGAAAATAATGCTCAGTAACAGTGCAAAATGAGAGGGAGTGTTGGAATTACAAATAGACAATTCAAAAATAAAATTCCGAATAGTCATTATAAGTGATTTTACTTTTGCAATCTACAGTAGCTGTAGAGTCAAGGACTAAGATGCCTAGTCGATAAATTTCCTGAAATCAGTCTAAATTTTAACCTTCACTGATCTTTATAAGCACCTTGAGCATACAGTGTTAAAACTGCTTGGATTTGAATGAAGACACCAGCAAAGTTGTATTTCTCAAACATGGTCAAAATCTGTGCCAATAAAAACTCAGAACATGAATGCTTTAAGTTAAATGTCAGAAGGGGGGTGGAAACCATTAGCAAACAAAACTAATAACAAGTTACCATTTCTTCACGGTTCTTCGAGGGATTAAGGGGAGGATCTGTGAGTAAAATTTTACACTCGGCTGGATTTATCTGTTCAAAGAGAAACAAAACATAACTATTAACAAGTAGGCCACAATGTAAAAGGCCATTTTATCCTTAAATACAACTTGGATAGTACTCAAAAGGACTAGAATCTTACTTTTAATTCATTGTAAAATGCATGATCCCACACATGACCCATATCATCCCAGTTTTGCACGATACCATTGCTCACAGGATATGATATGTCAAGTTGATGGCGCAAATCTGCACAAGCTTCTCCAATGACAAGGTCCTGCATGAAAGACAAATGAAGAAGGGCCTCTGAATTTCCAACCTAGATATAAGATCTTATGCATCAAAATTCATAACGGCCTCTTATTTTACCTTCACTTCTTGCTCCATGAGTGATTCTTCATAGCGTAGCATGGGCCTCCCCACAACACAAGGAAAGACAGAGGTGGGGAAATTCTCTCCAGCAAAACCACACTTGACATACTGCGCCAATTATTTATTGTTTCATAAAACTTGAAAACCAAAATGCAGCGAAAATGCTAAAGACAACTACAGTTTCATATTTGCTTCAAGCATTCT
>JAYMSW010004826.1:0-10615 GCA_036897725.1 Erodium texanum | reverse complement strand
CCCCGGCGGGGCAGTCAACCAGTAGTGGTGGCCTGTCAACTTTAGCCACAGGCCGTTCCGCTGCCGGTGTGGCTATTTTGACATCGTCGTCGTGTTGGAAATCACTGGTGCCAGTTTTTCTGGTGTCGGTCGGTTCCGTTGGTACGAATTTTTTCTGCACACTCATAGTTACTTTCATTGAGTAACGTGGAACAAAATGGGAACAAACCAAAATAAATGTTAGTCTAGAGACGACAAAGAACAAGCAAAACTAGATAGAGGTAAAAAGGAATAAAAGGTTGCAAACCTAAAGGTAGACCCACTAATAGAAAAAAATTATAGTAAATTGGAGGAAGACAAGGTCTTTTACGTCATTGCTATAAATGGGTATGGTTATGACAATGACCCTTCTTCTATCATTGTGCCATGTGATAATAAAATGCAATGAAAATGCCTATAGGAGCAAGTCCTTAGGTCGTTGTCACTGTGGGCGCCACGTTGGATGTGGGTGGGACCCATCATCTCAGTAACGCATCGAGCGTCGATGCGGCCTTCACAATTCTCTCCAAATTTCTGTCCTCCATAAATGTCGATCCTAGTGGAGGTAATCAGCAAGTACATTGGCCAATTTGGGGCTCAGAGGTTTATGGGCATGCAACAAGAAGAATGAGAAGTATTGGGCATCTGGTCAGTCGAAGTACAACCATTTCTGGAAAGGGGGACCTAACCTGACGGCCAAGCAGTGTAAGGATCATAGGCAGAAGATGATCCAGAAGGTCATAAGATTCAACGACATACACCAATGGCAGACTCAGTTGCACTAGAGCAGTATGTCGGACGATCAAATTATGTCGATGGTCGAAGGTGAGTACATGAGGGTTTCAAAACATGTCTTCGTTCACAAGCATGTTTTGTTCAAAGTGAAGCACCTCCCTAAATGGAACAACCAAGCGGTCTCTTCATCCTCGAGCAAGCGGTCAAAGACGATTGAAGACGGATCGTACACCTCCTTGCAAGGCTTTGATTCCGAGAACCTCATAAATGAAGGCAAAGACATGCCTCCACCATCGGTTGCTATCCCTGTGGACAGAAGGCGTTAAATAAAGACAAGGGCAAATAGAAGAGGGTGAAGCCAAAGAGACGTCGGACTACAGTGATACCATCTCCAATCTGCAAGGCCTTCGTGAATGTCAACTGGAGAAACTCATGATAGCTTAGGCCAGAAGAAGTGAACACGAGGAAAAGAAAAGAGAAAACGATTGAAGGAAGCAATAAAATACCAAGAAAGACTATTGACTTAGGCAGTTGAATGCGAAGCCCATCAGTTGGCCCTTGCAGTTGAACGCGAAGCTCGTTAGTTGGCCCTTGCAGCTGAACTTGCAAAATTGGAGACTGAACACACAAGATTGGACGCCCTTGTAACGTATGCATCATTGAAGCGGGTAGACAAATCCCAAATGAACGAGGAGGAATTACAAGAACACTTCGACCTCTTAAATATGTATGAGGCAATCTTGAAAAAGTAGTGGCCATTATATTTCCCGTTCATTTCGTTATGAGTAAAATTTACATTTTCAATAAAAGTTGTTTATTTTTTACAAGTGTGCCAATTTTTTTAGTAATTCTAAACCGTGGCATTGACGCTTACGATGTCCTTGCCAAACCGTAAGAACCGGTACTAATAAAAATAAGTCCCACCTACCATCCGACGTGTCGGCGTTAGTACCGACGACCAGATGTCCTTACTTATGTTACCCATATATTATGTATCCCATTCTCCCGTATAAAGTCACAACTAATGATTGTAAGGCCACTCTCAAATGGGCTGAGATTCATTTATCGGCCCAACAATGACTTTATTTCATAGTATAAAAATAAATACCATATTTAAATTAAATCAATGAACACTTCTCACCTTATAGCACATAAATGGGTTCTTTGCCAAGGCATCCATGATTTTATATAATATCCTGTCTTCCCAAAAATAAATCAATAAACTCTCTAAAACATATGCAACCAATATCCGGAGCTTTACATGATGTGTACTTCTATGACTTTTTTGTTTGCAACAAATGTTCCAACTTTAATTAATATGTAGTTTATGCCATAAATTGAAACAATTGCATGATGAATATGCCATGTGTAATGATTTGTGTCCCATGCTACATTTTCTTAATTCACTGAGATTCTTGCTATTCAATATGAAATATGCAATGGCATCCATTACTTGTGGCTTATAAAACATTGAAAATATAATATTCTTTTATTGAAAAAACAAACATAGATTTAAACCTTTCCTGTCATTTTAATTGTTTATAAAACAGTAACGATTTACTTGAATTATTTTTCCATGTTATAATCCCTCAAAATTGGTATAGAAAAATATAGATACAAATGAAACGTTTAAAAGCCGAAAAGTCATTAATCTTGCTTATGAAATAGAAATTTAAGCAATATGTATTGAAACAATATAAGAATAATTTAGAATTTTAGTTTCAATTATATAGCATTTGGGTTTAGTCCAAGTGTTTGCAAAGTATATTTCAAAGGTGTAATGGATGGAAGAGTTTATGCGGCAAAGTACAAGATGAGATGAGGAGAAAATAAATTGTTAGCATATTTTTCATATTTGAAGTACAATCACTATCCTCTATCTTTATTTATAGAAATGAATATGCTCACTTTAGTCATTTTTTGTTAGGCCAAAAGACAAGAAGATAATAGTTCCATCATGCAGCTACGGTTTTGCACATAATTATCACAATAATAAAGTTATGTTAAAAAAGAAAAACAACTACCACCAATTGGTAAGGTTGAGATGGTCAAAATTTGTCTCGAATCTGATTTGATAATGTAATTATATTAGAATTCGATAATAGCGATTTACAGTTTTTATAAAAATTGATTAGTATTATATCAATGCATTTAAAATATCTGATAAATACAAATCCATATCCCGTATCTTACTACAAAAAGATCTATATGTGACGCTGAAAACATAGTTTTTCTTTTTACTTATTAGATTTACCAACTAGCTATGCATATAATGATCACATATTGAGGAAGTAAGTACACAAGTACTAAGTTAATACAATATGTATGACACAAACATTAATTATTTTGAAAAAAAGGCACGGATTATGTGAAGTATAAGCGGAAAGGAATAAATAGTCTTTCTTGAAATGACACACAACTAATAGTGCCCCATCATTTAAATAGAGAACTAAAAGTGAATAGCACTATAAACCTATCAAATAGTTATTCTCATCACTCATTAGGCTTTTAAATTCTTTTTACATCAAATCATTATATGTAGCATATGGTATTTTTATTTCACGCTATCCATCCACTATACTATTCTTGCATATATATACATCACTCATGCACCCTTTCCCTTAAATATATTATTATTATAGTTGTTCCATTATTTTATATATTCTTGATCTTTTCTTGGCAAATGGACAAAACTCAATGAATGCTTACGAACTTGGAAGAATCAGAAGATATAAATCCAAAGACATAAATCATGCACGCTCTTGATCATTGTGATTTATGTTGAGAGGCATCTTATTTTTAGATGTATTTAATATGAATTCAGTTTTGTAAAGAAGATAATTGAGGAATCAACAAATCAATTACAAGTACTTTACACTGGAGAATCGTTCTTGCCCCCTTCTAAATTTAAAGGAAAATAGTCAACTCTGCCCATTAAATTAAATCATTATGTGAATAATGATTATTGTTACTCATTTAACACTTTCTATTGTCAGGTTTTGAACAAGGGAAACATTATAATGATTAATTTGCAATTATACATGAACTGGATTGATTTGAAGAGTAGAAAATTAGTCTGAGTTTCGTGATTTCAGAAACTATAAGTTATTGGAAAAAGAATCTATGAAACAGATTCATCGGCTCCACGATATAGTCGACTCTAGATGGCAACATTTTCATTCGGACCAATCATAACCTGACATATGACAAATAAAAATAAGAAATGGATAAATATTATTTAAAGTAAAAGAGGAGAAAACATCAACAAACCTGATTTCAACATTAAAACACTCTAAAACCTATAGCCAACATTATTCTCTTCTTTCTTATATTTTGACTCCTTTTTATTTGTATGCTTAGACGTTTATTATCGTTATGCATTGTCTTTGCTCTAAATCTTAAATGATTTGAACATTAACCAGGAAAAATAGTAATTATTTTGCTTCATTAAACTATCACTAAAAATTAATGATTAAAAAAAAAACAATATGTGCCTCAAATGATGAAAAGTTCATATAAACAGTTTTTAAAAGAAGAAGATAATATCATAACTACGAACCATCAATACAGAAGATATGGCAAAAGCCAAGGAACCAAGTAAATCGCTAACTCTCCATTAACAAACATTAGAGCTGATTTAGGATATGAAAAGTTCATATAAACAGTTAAACCTCAAAAAAAGGAAAAGAAGAAAAGGTTGTCAACTACGCACAGTCCATATTTAAAGAACAGACGCGGCATCGCGTCGTCGCGCAATAACTGACTTTCACCTTCCACGTATCTTTCCAATAAATATCATTTAATTATATGCTTCCACGTGTCTTATTCTGCTTCCAATGAAAAACAATCTGACATCATCTCTCTGTTCCCGGTCCCACTTAGAGATCTGCTCCACTGACAGCCGGTGACCGAGCACAGCCCCCAAAGGGTCATGCGTTTTTTTTTTTTAAATTTTCGAGAATATGTACTTATGTCATTTTCTTGCTTTATTTCACCCATTAAAAGTAGATATTATGATTTAAAAATATACACAAAATCTACGAACAAAAAGATTATTATTCTGACAACAATATAGTGGAGCATTGTCGTAAATTATTGTTTATGTTGTGTCACACAGAACACTATCTGAATTCTGTTGCTCATAGTTGTTTATTTTTGGAAACAATTTTGCTAATTTCACTATTCCAAAACTTGGGCTTCACGAAATATTGGTGATTTTCACAATAAATATGCTTTACAGATACACAACAGCTGTTTGCAATTGTTTGCTTGGCGTGAGGGAAAAAAACTAAAAGCTGTAAAACTCTAACAGCACGAGTAATTATTAGAGTTTGAAATAGTAATAATAATCGCTAACCCAAGTAATTAGAGATGCAAAATTATGTGGGAACAGAACGTCGTCGTTTTGTCGTCTTACATTTCATCTCATCGAGCAAAATTGTACATTACTAATGATTTGGGAAACTCACAAAACCGAGAAACAGAAAGAGATGACAAATTCATTTCTCTTTCGGTCTCTGGTCAGATACCAAAATTAGAAAGAAATAAATAAAGAAATTAAGTCACTGGCTTTGTTCATTTTCTTGTGTATTCTCAGCCATTTCCGATTGATGATTCTTCGTTTTCTCTGCCTTGTCAGCTTTCTCCGTTCCGTTGCTATTGGCGCACTTTGCGTATCCGTAACCTAACGACGAGACGATGTTGAGTACAGGCGTGGCTAAAAAAGTGGGCGTGTCGTCACCGGCCATGATGACTAGGATTTTCTCCTCGTACACCTTTGCGGCCTTGTCGGAAGCGCCGTCCTTTTCGGCGCCGCTTTCGAGATCTCTTTGGGCGGCTCTTCGGGTGGAGAGCCTCCAGTAAGAGCAAGCGAGGATGAGGAGAGCGAAGGCTATGAGGCCAAGCATGGCTGCTACTCCCCCGAAGAGGTATGGCACCGGAGACTGCCACGGCGACCGCTGCTGGACCATCTCCGGTGAAGAGTACGGGACTCCGGCGGCGATGGGTGCTAGGCTTCTCATTTTGTGTATTCGATTACTCTGTTTTTTTGGTAGTGGAGGCTCTAATTAAAGAGGTACTAATTAGGTGAGCAGAGGAAAGTTGTGAAACAGAGGTGTGGTGGGTGGGAGAATTTATAACGGCGGGGGGAAGTGGCAGTTTTGTAATTAAACGGGGAGAGAGTTTCAAATAGAGTTTTGGTTTAGGATCACGGATTTAGCCCTTTCTCTTCTCTCTGTCTACTGCTTTTTCTTAAATGTCTCGCACAGTTGACGAACAACTCGTTCTCTACATATTGATGTCTAAGGTAGTGTATGAACGTATATTTGACCAACCCGTACACTTTGAGATCCGCTCATATGTATACGGGACTATCTTAGCGTGATAATCCGTGTATGATTATATGATAACTCGTGAATGATCATGTGATAATTTGTGTGTGATAATGTGATAATTTGTGTGTGATCATGTGATAACCTATGTGTAATTATGTGATAAGTTGTGTGTGATCATGTGATAACTAGTGTATGATCATGTGATAAACTGTGTGTGATCATGTGATAACCAGTGTATGATCATGTGATAATCTGTGAATGATCATGTGATAACCTATATGTAATCATGTGATAACCAATGTATGGTCGTGTGATACGTTGTGTGTGATTATGTGATAATATGTGTGTGATTATGTGATAACTTATGTGTGATCATGTGATAACCAGTGTATGATCATGTGATAACCTGTGTGTGATCATGTGATAATCAGTGTATGATTATGTGATAATTTGTGTGCGATCATGCGATAAACCATAAAACTCTAAACGCATAAACTCTAAATGCTAAAACATAACCTCTAAACCATAAACTATAAACCCTAAACTCTAACCTTAAACCTCATAGACTTTAAACTTTTAACTCTAAACCCCTAAACCTCATAAACATTAAACATTTGATTCTAAACCCCTGAATCTTGAATTCTTTAAAATATATGCTTCAGTGGTCTTGTTTTGTATATCCCGAAAAAAGAAAAATATTGATGCTAAAATGAAGTGAATCAAAATTCAAACGAAGTAGGAATAAACAAAAAAATAAAATCAATGAAAGTTGAGTAATTGTACCAGTAAGAAATTGAACGTGATTAATTCATTAATTTATATTTGAATCTAAACTTTTTGTACCACTGAGAATGACATCTTTTAAGTGGCTAGTATTTCTTGCTAGACAATTATGCGACTTGTTTTACTCCAGTACCTTTTTCATGATGATACACGTTTATTTGCATTGATTGATACAAAAATGATCCGAAAATAATCATTCGCACTATTGTGAATATTTATGTTTTAAGCAAGAGAACGTAAAATCCAATATTGAATAGCAAGTTGATTGGACATGAATGTGCAACACTTTAATAAATTATATTGACATATTTAGTGAAAGAGACTTGTTATAATTGTGTGGTAACGGACAATTGGTCATAATTTCAATGTTTCTAGTATTAACAATTGGGTTTGAACTAAAGCTTTGTTTTCACTTGGCTCTTTTTAACATAATTAGGGTTTTGGATTATTAAGTTTAAACTCAAAATATTTCTTATGAAAAATAGAGTTCTTTTTTTGCATTAAATTTTGTTGCACCTAATGTATTGAAATTACAAGGACAACTTCAATTTCATACACTATTAACTTATAGTTTAAAAGTGTAGGTTTCTATACCAAAAAAGTGATTTATTCCAACTCATATACCAAAAATTTATTTTTAATAAATAATTTTTTATCAGATTACATTTTAGAATCACTTAACTCTAATAATGACTAGTTGGAGAAATACTATTCATCTACAACAAATTTGAAAAAGAAAAATACTGTTCACTTATACCAAATTTAAAGATAAGAATAAAATGGGATGGATTGAAGATTGTTATATACAAAAAATATTTTTATGTGTTACAATGGATTGCAGGTGCTCTAAGAAAATTTATTTTGTATATGTTTAAATTTTTAATCTTAAACAACATAAATATCAAACCATGAGTATCATACAAAATCATCTTCTCGTGTTCACGGACAAACTTAATTATTGGGGTGGATAGGTATAATTGGCAATGATTGTGAATCTTTAATAGTTGCATGCCTTGGTACGGTGATAAGTTTGATTACTATGGTAATGAAATGAGTAATTGAGTATCAAAATTTTGGTGCATCTCTAAATGTATTTGATTGCCTCAACCCAATTCAATCTTTACAGAAAACATATAATTATTATCTATTGAATTTCAATAAGAGAAAGGGCATCGGATTTTCACCGCATTATTTTATATCTAGAAGTAGCATTTGCTTGTATGAAGGCAAGAGAAAGAGACTAATTAGAGCGAGGGTATGGATCGCTGTTGTTAAACTCACGTCGACGGTAGTAGGATTAGAAAGAGATAGACTAAACAAGAGCAAGCGAATTTTTTTGGATTTAATTAGGAGTCTATGCATCATCTCATCATTAGTTTGAGAGAATTTCTTCGACACAAGAAATCGATTCTTTTAAAAGAACAGATGTTACATTAACATTAATGCTTCAACTTTTTTAGTTGACATCAATACTGATATCATCTTCGTAACGTCCTCTCAACTTTGACCAATTTCCTTGTTCCAATTAAATGAAACTTTTCTTCTACTTGATTTTACTTGAATGGGGGGTTTCTACTTTCTAGGAAGAAATGAAGGGTTTTGCCTTGTGGGTTCGTGCCGAAGTTAAGGTTAGATGAAGATGAATATTGTGAATGGTTTTAGTTACTAGGAAAGAAATAGATGAAGCAGACAAAAAGACAAGTAGCTTTATTGGGGTTCTGTCCATGAAAGATTGGGAGTCAACCCCACCACGAGTGCGCCTCGATTCCCACGCTCCCACATCGTGCTTGCAAATGCACGAGCTCCTCTCCTGCGCCCCGAATCTTTTCTTTTTAACCTTTCTCAAAACTACCATTTATTAGCACAGAAAATGAGGTATGGAAGATGATTTACTTTTCATTTCTTCCCCTTCACTTTCACTTCAAGAAGTACGTTGTTCTATATCTAAATATTTTTTTTATAAAATATATCAAATTCTCATAAATTAACAGTAAGTTGTTAGATTCAAGACATACATTTGGCGGATATAAATTTGTGACCAACAAAAATGTTTTCAAACAAATTGCATTTTTTAAATATTGTATTGTTACGTCCTAAAAATTATTCAGATAAATAAATTGTTATAATTTTATATTTTTCCTGAAAAAGGATAACAATTAGAAAACATAAATAGAGCCAATATTCTATATTTCTATTGTTGGTCATGTGTCCTCTGACTGAACCACCTGTGCACACTATCATCTGTGTGCTCATTTTTGTTTTTAATATATACATTAGCTTTTCTTTACTTTAATCATGTACTATTATTGTTTGTGTAATCTAAACATAATTTGATTTCAAAAACTATATGAAATAATGATAGAAGATATATTTTGTAATATAAAATAGAGGAAATTACAACTACACACTTGCTTTAATTTTTCGTTTGCAAGAACACCCCAAAGTGACATCTGTTGTCACAAACACATTTGTAAAAAAATAATGACTTTCGTCAGAAAAACTTTTAACTCTATCAATTTTTGTACTAAAAATGTCTAAAATGCACCCCCACAATCTGTCAAAATTTCACCCGAACCTTCCACCACCACCACTGTCGTCGTCATCCTCTTTAAGGTTTACTTTCAGGATTTGGTTCTAGTGTTTAGGTTTAGGGTTTATAGGGATATTTTGGGTATCTTTGAAAACAAAATCAATCATTTTCCATCCAGATTAACGAAAGTTGTTGTTTTTTTTGCTAATTTATAAAAAGTGATGGTGTGTTCTTGGCCACAAATGTCATTTTAAGGGTGTTATTGCAAATGAAAAAGTCAAAATAAGTATGTAATTACTAATTACGGTTACCCTTATAAAATATAATATGAGAAATGACATCAAAATATTTTTAAAGCACAAATAAGTTGAAATGACAATGATACGGATACGTGACTAGTTTTATAATCCCGTTTAGGCTCTATTATATCAAATTTTTGTCAGGTTTAAATATATTTATCCCTCCTATAATAAAAAAAGGTAAATTATAAATATGTAGACGGCTCTTTTTCATGTTTCACACGTAACTATATTAATGTAAGATTTTACTAAATAAATATACTAACTTTTTAAAACTTAACAAATAAACACACTAACCTTTCAGAAGTTAATAAATTTGACGGTTCTGTTAGAAATTATGTTAAATTACTATTCATTTGTTAAATGAGGAAAATACTCTTTACCTTAAACCTTAAAATCCCAACCCTAGAAATCAGCTATCCAACTCTAACCGTCAATCCTCCAACCCTAAAAATGAATCCCAAACCTAAAAACAAAAAATAAATCTAATTCTTTTTCAAAAATTTGAAAATATAAGTTATAAACTTGAGAATATAACTATATAAATAAATAAAAATCTGATTGTTTTTCAAATTTATTTTTATTATTTCAGATCTAATAATTATAATTATATTGTTATATTTGAAAAAAGAAAAAGAAAAAAGAAAAGTTGAATCCCAACCCAAAATATGCCCTTGTTATTTGTTATTGTGTTGAAACTCATGTTCGGAATCAATTTTCTTCTATTTTGATCTCTTTCATTTATCTGTTGTAAACAATAAAATTTAATTTCATAAATCAACGTAAACTTCCAGATCAGGGAACACACTTTTGGATTTTTTTCCTTCTATTTTCTCCATCAAATCTTTAACTACAATCAGTGAACTGTGATGAACACGCTTAGAACAGATTTGAGTCTTTGGTTGTCGGGTTGTCCC
>JAYMSW010004825.1:0-10616 GCA_036897725.1 Erodium texanum | reverse complement strand
CGATCGACCCTTCGACGGGGGTCGGGTGGTCGGTCGAATCTTCAAAATTTCTAGTTTCTTGACCTCGAAGCAGACTGCTTCCTCTTGATCGGGGCTTCGTGTTCTTGATTTCCTTGCCTCTAAGGATCCCTTCCTTACTGTTCCTCGAAACCTGTCATCAGAACAATAAGTCAGAGTAATAATGACCTCGGAAGTTTTTTAAAAACTAATCTAACTATTACTCTTTAAAAAGGCAAAATATGCTTAAACACGGGGAAAATAGAATTGAAAATGCGTATGAGTTTAAGACTCATTAAATGATATTTTTAAAAGAAACAAAAGAATCGTTGGACTTGTAACGGCTCTTTCTTAACCCATGTGACAGCCCTTGAGTGATGCGGAACGAGCTGACAATTCCAAAGAAGCGCGTTCCCGCAAAACGCCGGTTCTTCATTTACGCCGGTGCTATCATTCTGTCAAGCGTCAGTGTCATCTCGCAAGTGTCCCCTACAGCTTCGCGCGTTGTCCTTCCTCTTACAGTCTAGCATCGTCACTGCGACAAAGGTTAGGGCTCCCTTTTCAGAGAGATATCGAGCTTGTAGATGGACGCGGAGGCGAAGAGCGTCTGGAACTACGTCGTCACGGCTCACAAGCCCACCAATGTCACCCACTCTTGCGTGGGCAATTTTACCAGCCCTCAGGAGCTCAATCTTATCGTCGCGTATGGCTCTCTCTTACATCTTTTCTGTCAACACTTTCTGTCGAACTCATGGCTTTCTATTAGGGTTTTGGCCGAGCCTCTCTCATTGATTTGTTAGGCGTCTAAAAGTCCTGCTCTGCTGCTTCATTTCATGATTGTTGCATAATTTCCATAGAAAAATGCTTGATTATGTTATTTTTCATCTTCTTTCGTTATGGAATCAGGATTCGCATGCCATTGCTGTATGTGTTTTGGTGATCATTGGTTTGGCTGTTATGCATTTTCAATCAGGGAAATATTGCTTACATTTACTTTTCTGCCCGGAGAAATTTGATGGGAAGATGTTTACTGAAATTGTTGAATGTCAATTGGGTATGTGTGTATCCGGTTGGGATATTACTCTTCTTTCCAGGACTTTGTGGCTTTGTATGAGTAGTTTGTTTGCAAATTTAAGCATTTTGGTTTGTGCACTAGATTTGGATATTAGGTGCATAGTAACTGTAGTTGTTGCTTATTCATTCTTGTAGTTCGAGTGTCCTCTCCCCTTTCCACCGGTATGTTAATTAAGCTTTAAATGTGTATACCAGCTCTAATCTCTGCCATTTTGGTATTTTCTATGTGCTATACTTCGGTGATCGAAATATTCCCATGGTTTCCTCCAGTATGCATGTGTGTATATATATATACAAATTTTAATATTACGGCAGCATTTTTTCCCCTAGTTAATCATTCACAATTGAGTATGCTCTCAGGAAATGCACACGCATCGAAATTCATTTGCTCACTCCTCAAGGATTACAGGTACAGTTTTCGTATTTATGTTTTTAATTTCTCTAGATATTTCTGTTTCATTCGAGTACAATATCATCGAGGTATTAGAAAGTTAGAAACACTATTGTCTGTAATTTTTTTAGTCTTTTTTCATCGTACTTTTTATCATTAGGAATAATTCCTTTCACAGGCTGGAAACTGATACTGCCAGTGAGCTCCAGTTTCTTCCAAACCCCCAGTATCTTTCCATAACTATCATTTTGATTCTTAGTTGATAATTTGAGCTAACTCTGATGGGTACAGTTTTTTCATCTTCTCTTTCCAAATGGAAGCCTGACCTGGTTCTTCAAATTTAGAACTTCAGTATTCCCAGAACTTCTGATATCTAATCTCTTACCTCAGATAAAGAAATGCATGCTCGTTCAACTTGTATGCTGTTCATTATTTATGTGAACTTTTAGTTCCAATATTCCTTTTATTTCCTATTTGCAGCCTATGCTGGATGTGCCAATATACGGAAGAATTGCTACTCTGGAACTATTTCGCCCTCATGTGTGTAGTATTTTATCTTTATCATCTTCGAAGTTTAGTTTTTCGAATTTGTACATTATCTATTATTTTGGCCCTTTCCTGGCTCCATTGTTCCGGCTAGCTGTTAACATTTTTGAATCATCTAAAAAAGGAAGAGACAGTAACTCAGCTTTTTCTTGGTTCCTTGTTACAGGGTGAAGTGCAGGATTTTCTGTTCATTGCTACTGAAAGATATAAATTTTGTGTTCTTCAGTGGGATCCTGAGTCATCTGAACTCATCACAAGGTAAACATCGAAATTGGATAGAAGCACAACTTATTTTTTAAACTATCCTTTAATATATTATTTTAAAATACGTATCTCAATGTGGATAATTCTTACCGTGGTGATAACAAAGCGGTTATATTAGTTGCAAAATTATTATCATCACGACTTCTTAGATCCGAAAATAGGAAATTGTATGAATGTCTATGATCAATCCAACTGAACTCAACATTATGTTCCATATGATTGGGAAACCAAAAAGATCAAAAGATATAGTATTTGTTGTGCTTAAGTTTCTTCTAATCTGCATAGTTTGATAATTTACCAGGATTAGTTGTATATCATTTCTAGTTCATAAAACATTGATGATGACCAATCTTCTTCTCTGTGTATGATGTTTTAAAATATTTTGTAATTGAAGATTCCCTTTAAAGTCTCAGCAGTCGATTTATATATTGGATCTGAAGAGAATATGTTTTTGAAATTGAGTAGTAGTCTGGGAACATTCTATATTTTTAAATCTTATGTTAAGTCTTGCTTTCTGCTGAAGCCCTACAAATTTGGGTTTCTTGAGGCATTTTAAAGTTCGTGTCAGACTTTGGATCATTTTCAAGTGCATGGGTGGGTTGACTCTAGAGTTACAGCTTACAGGAACTGATGTATGTTTCTCCCTAACAATTTATAATCCTTTCTATGATATACTCTGTTTGCATTACATTAGCTGCAACTTTAATGCATTGCTGCTAGGGTGTCTGCAACTCAATAGTGTAAAATCTCATCAATATGGTGCGTAGTATTTCTTTGTAATCAATTTTGCAGTCATTTTTGTCCATTGTCCTTGATTAATCTGAAAGATGAATGAAAATTATTGCAATGTGTTTTTTGTTTCAATGTGAGACATTCTTATCTTTTCTACAATGATTTTATGTCTTCTTCATGTAGAGCCATGGGTGATGTTTCAGATCGTATAGGTCGCCCTACAGACAATGGCCAGGTAATGCACAGCTCTTCATGTCTTGCTGTGGTTGAATATCCCATATGGCTGTGATGGGTACTCTATTGTGAGCCTTCATTAAGAATTAAAATGCATGTGTCCGATGCAGATAACTTTTTTTTTTTTCTTCTTTGTAGATTGGCATAATCGATCCTGATTGCAGGTTAATTGGCCTCCATTTATATGAGGGATTGTTTAAGGTAGGTGGTCATGATTGCATTACTCTTCGAGCTTTTCTGCTCAAAGGTCAAGAGAGCCTGACTTATTCTCTTACATATGCAAATATGTCAAAATTTTAAGACTGCCCTTAATGTTGTAGTTTATTGTTTTATCAGGTTATTCCTTTTGATAACAAAGGCCAGCTCAAAGAAGCATTTAACATTAGGTATTGTGTTGTTTTTATGTTTTCTAATAATTACTAGGAGGCTCCTCTGATGCATATGCTTGTTGAGAAATTTGCTATGTTTTTTAACACCATTAACTTTATTCCATTCTCAAATTGTCTTTGTCTATACCTGCTTGTATTGCCACATGCTTTGCCTTTACTTGGGTAAGGTTATCATAGATCTAAAGCTTGCATCTATATGTTAATTTTTTCAGGCTTGAGGAATTGCAAGTATTGGATATCAAGTTTCTTTATGGATGTGCGAAACCCACAATTGTCGTTCTTTACCAGGTCTAAAAGTTTCCTTTTTGTCATTTACTTATGCTGGAGATGTGATCTTTTCTTCCTATTATTTTGCTCACAAATATTCTGAGATTAGTTGCTTATACTTCTTTATATACTTAGAAATTCAAGGTTATTACCCATGAATAATGTTCAATTATCAAATTCTGTAATGACAAGAATGGTACTGAAAAGGGAAGATTTTCTCGTACTAATTCACGCTTTTTATGAACATAAAATGCACAAACCAGGACAAATTCTTTTTCCTCATAACTACATAAGTTATTGGAATGCTGAACTTAAAAGAACGAAAAGAGAGACTTGTTAAGCTTCTTAGCCATACCTATCAAGCTTGCCAAATACTTAATGTCAGTTGTGTGTAGCTTCTATTATATGTGGTACTCTTACATTTAAGTTTCTGCTACTATGTAGTGAAATTTCAAATTTGTACTCGCTTCCAGTTTTTGTTGCTAACAGGGTATTTAAGGCTTATTGACCTTCTTATTACTTGTGTGCCATGCAACCCACCAACCCCTGTCTAGCAGAATGCATAGAGCACTTGTTGATTGTTTTGCTTGATGTTATGGTCAAACTATGTAACAATACATTACTGGGTATGGTTGGGATTATACTTTACATGACTTTGCAGTCTTCCTATCACAGGATAACAAAGATGCTCGTCACGTCAAAACATATGAGGTTGCTTTGAAAGACAAAGATTTTATTGAGGGCCCATGGTCCCAGAATAACCTTGACAATGGGGCTGGTTTGTTGATACCAGTACCCCCACCTCTTTGTGGTGTGCTTATAATAGGAGAAGAAACTATTGTGTACTGCAGCGCAAATGCATTCAAAGCAATCCCAATCAGACCTGTAAGTCATGTCCAGAGAAGCAACTTGTTTTGCTTAGAACTTTTGTAGTAAACGAGTTGCGCATCACTGCTTATGGATATACTGTGTTGATTGATCTATTCTTATTTCTTTGATTTTGTAATTTTAGTCTATTACTAGAGCTTATGGGAGAGTTGATGCTGATGGTTCAAGGTACTTACTTGGCGATCATACAGGGCTTCTCCACCTACTTGTTATAACCCATGAGAAAGAGAAGTAAGTGACCTGTCTTCGTTTGTTATATAGCATTGAAGAATGAGGAAAACCACATATGTGTTTTGTACACTGTGTATGGGATATTCTGAAGGTTGTTCTTTTCTATACTGTAGGGTCACTGGATTAAAAATTGAGCTCTTAGGGGAAACATCAATTGCGTCCACCATATCTTACCTTGATAATGCTTTTGTGTTTGTTGGTTCGAGCTATGGAGATTCACAGGTGTGGTGGTCATAAGTTTTGTTTCTTCCTTTTCTCCTGTGAAAAATGCTTTTATCACAGTGCCTTTGTAAACTAATATGATGTTCTTAACTATATATTTACGTTCTGAACATGGACATCTGTCACATAATATGATATTAAACAAGTTAAAATTTAAGTTAGGCAGTCAGCTTAAGGACAATAATAGGAATTGTTGATGTTCATTGGATAAATAATTGGGTTCACATTTATTTAGTAGAGATAGACGAAGCCTTTCCAGAACTGAGATGTGAGCTCCTTTTTTGCTCTCTCTATAATTGTGGTCAAGTTTAAATTAATAGCCCAATATTTGATTTTTTTTTTTTGTATATCGAGTAGCAAACAATATGTTGAAACTTGCATCTTCAGATTCCTATATTTTGTCCGGATCTTATTGATAGGTATTTAACCTAATATTTCTTTTAGTTCATGATTAGATTCATGTATCTATGTACTTAGGCTGCTTGACGACTTGTGATTATGTATAGAAGAAAAATGTCAACCCTTCATTGTGTTTCTAATTACAGCTCACAAAGCTAAATCTACATCCTGATGCAAAAGGTTCATATGTGGAAGTTCTAGAAAGGTATGTCAATTTGGGACCAATTGTTGATTTTAGTGTGGTGGACCTTGAGAGGCAAGGCCAGGGTCAGGTTGTTACTTGTTCTGGGGCTTACAAGGATGGTTCTCTTCGCATTGTTCGCAATGGAATAGGGATCAATGAGCAGGCATGACTTTTTTTTTCTTTCTTTTTTTTATCTTCTCAGAAGTGCCTTTTAAGCAAGTATCTAACTCCAATGTTATTCATATGCAACATTATAGGCATCAGTCGAACTTCAAGGTATCAAAGGGATGTGGTCATTAAGATTCTCTACTGATGATTCATTTGACACGTTCTTGGTTGTAAGTTTCATCAATGCAACACGAGTTTTGGCTATGAATATTGAGGACGTGTTGGAAGAAACTGAGATAGAGGGTTTCTGTTCGGAAGTGCAAACTTTGTTCTGTCATGATGCTGTATACAATCAGCTTGTACAAGTAGGTCCATTACTGTTAAACTGTTATACTACGATTTTCATAGTAGTATGTGACTTCATTTAAATCTTTTAATTATCAGCTGTTAAGGTCCTTGTTTTGTTCTGATAAGCTACTCTCCGAGATTCTTGTAATGCTTCATTTCTTGATTATAAGTATCCAATAAACGGTGTGTGAGTACATCCATGACAGATAACTTCAAGCTCCGTAAGACTTGTGAGCTCTATGTCTAGAGAACTTCGAGATGAATGGAATGCTCCATCAGGGTACTCAATCAATGTGGCCACTGCAAATGCAACTCAGGTATTTTTCCGGACCTTGTATAATTGTTCCAGTGTCTGTATGGATATTAGGTTCACCAAGGACTGAACTCAAGTTCAAGTAGGCATTTATTCTATTAGAATCCAGTTCTCTGGTTAATCCTCGAAAAAAAAATAAAATCAAAACTACTGCTTGAATGCCATCTCAGTTTGCTCAGTTTTGGCTTGCTATATATTGACTTACTGAAAGTTTGTATAACAGGTCCTTTTAGCAACCGGCGATGGTAATTTAGTGTATATAGAAATTGGAGATGGGAAATTGACAGAAATAAAACATGTGAAGTTGGAGTATGATATCTCATGCCTTGACATAAACCCCATAGGTGAAAATCCAAACTATAGTCAACTGGCAGCTGTTGGAATGTGGACTGACATAAGTGTCAGGTTATTTTCCCTTCCGGACTTGAACCTAATCACAAAGGAGCATCTAGGAGGAGAAATTATACCTCGTTCTGTTCTCCTGTGTGCGTTTGAAGGGGTATGTTTATCGTCCATTGCTTTCAGTTTGTACTCATTATTGTTCTGTTAATTGTACTGTTTTTGTGCACTACATATTATGACTTATGACAGTACTAGAGCTGGATTTCCTTTGTATGATCTGTATGTAAGAAAATCTTCAGGCATTATTCAGAGGGATTAGTATCTTACGACTGTGTGTATCTGTTTAAACCCTTAATGTCTTTTGCTGTAAGTCTGAATGTAGTATGTGGATAGAATTGTAATTGTTATAAGTCTCACACCTCTGACTATTACATGGTTACTTCATTGGTTAAAGATCGACATAGTTCACTTATTTGTTGTATCTCTTCTATACTCTGTTCTAAACTTCTGTTCCTTCCAGATATCTTACTTGTTATGTGCTCTTGGAGATGGGCATGTCCTGAACTTTTCATTGAACATGAATAGTGGGGAGTTAACAGATAGGAAAAGGGTTTCTCTTGGGACTCAGCCTATAACACTTCGTACTTTCTCATCCAAGAGTGCGACTCATGTATTCGCTGCATCGGATAGACCAACTGTCATTTACAGCAGTAACAAGAAACTACTATACAGCAATGTTAATTTAAAAGAAGTGAGCCATATGTGCCCCTTCAATTCTGCTGCTTTCCCTGACAGGTACCTTCTTCCTTTACAATTTTTATTCTCATGTACTCAATGCCTAATCTAACCTGAAGAGATGGTTATTATATTGTTATATGTTAATTTTCTATTTCTTTTGCATCCATCAACCATTAATTCAGTAAGGTAAGTTTAAATGTGCTTTTGTCATCTTGCTCCTGTGATTTTATGCAGACGAGACGGATTAGTAGAAACTAAGGGTAGTGGCAGAGGGTGTAATACAATTTTATGTTCTCTAACCAGTGGCTGGAAGGTCTAGACAGGTTTACCTGATCTATAAAATTGCAGCATATGATTGGAAAAATGCCTAAGTTATTGTTGTTGTATTTCAAATGTATTTTTAATATCTAATATTTGGATGGTATGCACTGCGAAATGGTGGTTCTTTTTTTTTACCTATAATGGGTAGTTATTTCATGGAAGATGTGTAGGTCCTTCAAATATGCAAATGTACTGTCTAACTGATTTCTGACACCAATCTGAAATGATTATTATGTGTTGGCTGTAAATAAGGATCGATATCACTCAAATAGGTTTGAACTTGGACCATTGTAAACTTGTTCCTGTTTCTTAATGGTTTTGGTACTGTTTGAATGAAGAAGGATCAAAATTTTCTCGTAATGGAATTATTTTGCAACTGAAGATGACTAATTTTGTGTGGCTCTTCTTCTCCTTATTTACTCTGTCACCAGCCTTGCAATTGCAAAGGAAGGTGAACTCACAATTGGTACCATCGATGATATTCAGAAACTTCACATCCGTTCTATCCCGCTTGGGGAGCATGCGCACCGCATTTGCCATCAGGAGCAATCTCGAACCTTTGCAATCTGTAGTTTGAAGCATTCAAGTTCTGAAGAAACAGAGACTCACTATATTCGCTTGTTGGATGACCAAGCCTTTGAGTTCATATCAACCTACCAACTAGACACATTTGAGTACGGATGTTCCATACTAAGCTGCTCCTTTTCTGATGACAGTAATGTTTATTACTGTATTGGAACTGCATATGTTTTGCCAGAAGAAAATGAGCCAACCAAGGTTAGATGGCCTGTTCGTTTTGCATTACACGTGTTAGATCCTAAACATAGCTGCTCATATTGTTGTTTTTCTTCATCAACAAATGTAGGGTCGAATTTTGATTTTCATAGTCGAAGATGGGAAGTTACAGCTTATTGCTGAAAAAGAAACCAAGGGAGCAGTTTATTCGTTAAATGCCTTCAATGGCAAGCTACTGGCTGCTATCAACCAAAAAATACAGTTGTATAAATGGATGCTCCGGGATGATGGTATCCGTGAGTTACAGTCAGAATGTGGACACCATGGCCACATTCTTGCACTCTACGTACAAACCCGTGGGGATTTCATTGTGGTGGGTGATCTAATGAAGTCTATCTCTCTGTTAATCTACAAGGTAACTTGTGCTCAAATCCTAGAAAACTGTAACTTGTGATCCAATCTTCATAGGGATAATGGCAAAAAAATACCATGTATTTTCGACTTTTTGTAGGTTCGTACCCTTATCTTCAAATCATTGTGGGTTGTGGCCCTATATATATATATATTTTGTTGCAATGATAATTTTTCCCTTGAGATTTTAAACTAAAATTACATAAAATAAAATAAAAAATATTTCCAAATTTTACTATCATAATCATATTTTTCATTCTACTAACCTAATCGAAATAGTTAAATTCTGGGTTTTTTGTTTACTACCTTTTGTTTTAAAGGGAAAATTCATCATTTTAAAACAAAGGGCAACAAAATATAAGCTCAGGGTCACAACCCGCAACGATTTGAACATTTGAAGATAAGGGTATCAACTTGCAAAAAATCAATACTACAGGGCACCTTTTTTTTTTATTTGCCATTATCCCATCTTTATATTCCAGTACTCTTGATGCAACTGTAAAAGCTGCTGTCTTGTTAAGTGTATATTGACATATTATTGTTAATTGGCCTCAGCATGAGGAAGGTGCTATTGAGGAGAGAGCTCGTGACTACAATGCAAATTGGATGTCAGCGGTTGAGATTCTTGATGATGACACTTACCTTGGCGCTGAAAACAGCTTCAATCTGTTCACCGTGAGAAAGAATAGTGAAGGTGCGACAGATGAGGAGCGGGGCCGTCTTGAAGTAGTGGGAGAGTACCACCTTGGAGAATTCGTCAACAGGTTCCGTCATGGTTCGCTAGTCATGCGGTTGCCGGATTCTGATGTGGGCCAGATCCCAACTGTCATTTTTGGGACGGTTAATGGAGCCATAGGTATTGTAGCTTCACTCCCTCATGACCAGTATGTGTTTTTGGAGAAGCTGCAGTCAAGCCTGAGGAAGGTAATAAAGGGGGTGGGAGGATTGAGCCATGAACAGTGGAGGTCATTCAACAATGAGAAGAAAACTGTGGATGCCAAAAATTTCTTGGATGGAGACTTGATCGAGTCATTCCTTGATCTCAGCAGAAGCAGGATGGAAGAGATCTCAAAGGCCATGGGTGTTTCAGTGGAGGAGCTATGCAGGCGAGTTGAAGAATTAACGAGGTTGCATTGAACATGTTTTTTTGTTCCCTTCCAAATTACTCTTACATTCGTTTGTCACATTATGACCATTCTTTTTGTTTATTAATTTCTGTTGCCTTTTCCAGTTCGGACAGGAGTAGGGATTGATTTGTTGCCCTGTATGAGACTCATAAATGAATGTATAATATTTTCATGCTTATGTTGGATCTAGTTTTTTGTTTTTATTTTTATTTTTTGACAATCTACATAAGACCAGAGAGATTGAGAAAACTGGTTTTCAACCGAAAAAAATAGTGATCACTTGCTGGTTTTAACCAGACCGACCGGGTAGTTTCAGATATGACAAAGGCAAGGGATGATGGAGAAGACGGAAATA
>JAYMSW010004824.1:0-10616 GCA_036897725.1 Erodium texanum | reverse complement strand
TCAATGAATCAATGTTTTAGTTGTTCCAATTCTGTCATGCTAACGAGATATGTGGGATAACTCGGCCCAACTAGGTGAAAAACCGATTGGAACAATGGCTGCCAGGGAGTGTCATTTCTTGGTGCACCGGTACTGCCGATTCGACGTGGGGAATGTGACATTGGTCCATTTAACTTGCCGGTGAGCACCCCTAATTATTCTTTGTTATGCTTTTTTTATATAAAAAAATATAAATGATTTTAGAAATATAATTTCATTCATATGTTTGGAAGAACAAGAAAGGATACTATTTTGTAATTTGTTTCAATTCAACCATGTTAAGATTATGGTCCGGTTTAGTGAGTTCGAGCAAAATTCAATGTAAGGGTGACACAATTTTGAAAATTAACGAAAAGCATTTTATTATTTACCATCAAAACTCAGTAAAGTAAGAAAATTTATAAGTTCAATATAGTTAGGTGAGAAAACTTATAGGTACATCACGTATATGTATTAGGAAGAAAAAAAAATACGATAAGATAGTATAGTTTTTCTGTGAAATATCCCAAAAAAATATTGTTGATATTTTCTACCACATTGAATACGCTTACTATAACTAACACAAACAAGAGTTTATTCATTCAAGGAAGCGATTAAATGCTTGATATGGTGATCTTTTCAAGCTATGGTAACAGTAGAGAAATACAAAATTGGATTGTTGAATCAACTGGGCAGCTGATTTCTTATGAAGTTAAGTTCGACTCAAGAATTAAAGGACCCCCAAGAGCAATAAAATAACCCGAACAATGAATTTAATGAGTTAACAAAAAATATCGCCCAAGTAACAATCTAATTATTAATCATTGATTATTACTACATCTACACTAAAACTAGTCACCTTAGAGCTTATTCCTTCCGATGCCAAATAAACCACAATTGGAAATGCTCCTCAATTACCCACCAGGACGCTTCCCAATCTCGCCATCTTCAAATTAAAGAATCGACATAGATCCATTATATCTATGCACCCGCAACCCACGAGTCAAAAGGCCATCACTCCTCGTCGTCAGCGAGCAGCGCAAATGAGTATGGATCGAACTTGTACCCATCTCCCTCGTAAAACTTGTTCTGAAACTCCACCCAGTGGAGTCGCAGCGCATGGAGAAATGCACTAAGAGTTTCCATCACCAGCAGCACGCCCACAGTTGCAAACACGAACACAATGATGCCAACTATAAGGATCACCATGTTGTTGAACCTGTGCAACACACAAGAATAGCACTTAGAATCATTCACTCGTCAGTTTAAGAATTCTTATTTTGCTACCCTGTGTTCCTTTAGCAATGCTATGGGTTAAAGTGACTTATTTTTATCAACAATAATCGCAAACATGGGGATTAGAACCAGCAACCTCATGCTTGTTATCCACAGCCTTTGGTTCTATGGGTTATAGTAACTAATATCCCCCTTTCTTAAGGTTTGTGGAAAAAGTGTCGTAAGTATGAGTGAAGAAGTTGATCCCAATCCCTCAACTTGCTGTCATATTGCCATGTAAAAAAAAATAAACAGTAGTACTAATATCCTTGTTTGTCCTGTGAGTTTATAAATATGCTTGTGCAATCCAATATGTAAGCATAAGAAAAATTGGGAGCGTACCCCCAGGCAAGGAGGAGGACCTTCTCGTAGAACACGCTTGACAGCTCTGAGTGGGCAAGACTGCATAAAGTCAAAGAAATAGTAAGATCAGGGAGCAAACAATCCGGTCTATTAACAGAAGGTCAACACTACTATAGCTGATTACTTGTAATATATCACTGACTCCAAAAAGCTTCGATTTCATGTTTCACCAACGCTCCAAATTATTAAACCCAAATCCTTTCAGCAGTTGAGGTTACTTAATGTGGGCTACTAATTACTTTTTGTACTGCTGAAAATTCATAATAATTTGTGTAATCAAATGGAGTGTAATTACTGACAGAGTAAGAATTACAAAATTGGAACTCGCTGATCCCAAATGGCATTGTTATTCTACACTTGGCACAACCGAAAAGAAAGAGGAAGAGAAAACCTTTTGATTGTTTCTTTGTTTACCAGCATATTATATTGATCAGTAAACCACCCTTTTTACTTGGTTTTATTGAGTAGAGTAACTCCTTATAATTATTACTTTTTCCCCCTTTGTTCTACAAGCAACATATGGATTGTGAATTAATGCACAAATATGTATAAAAAAATTTATATGAACTAAAATAGTTTCCTTTTTCTTTTACTTGAAGCAAGCAAGTAGACACACAGTCATTACCGATTAATGAGAAGATCAGTGTACACCATTAACAATACCTGAGGGCCCACAGCCGTAGGTACGAAGCGGTGTTTGAGACTGCTCCAAGAACAAACTCTATGGTATGTATGAGTTGATGCACAAAAACTTCACTGAACTCAAACTCCTCATCGCCATGGGAGCCATGACTCGTATGAAGGCTTTCCTCTGAGCCTTCAAGTGGTGTGTAAGATTGCCCTTGATGCCTCTGAATAAAACATGACTGTTAGAACTGGTAGACAAAAGACAGCTATATATAACCCCCCATATATATGTCAAAAAGGACATGTTTTGGTTCATTGTAGGAAAAGCAGTACAAGCATACATTTTGGTGTTGCCTCTTCAAGAGATAAGGCTTTGGAACTAGCATCCAGGGTACAGAAACCAAGGCCAGAAGTAGTAGCGTCATCTAGTACAGATCAAGAGAGGCAAGTAAATTAGATGTTCATAATCAAGGGAACTGAAATCAGAGAAAAATTAGATGTATAGTCAACCTGTAGATTCTTTTGTCCAGCAAAAAGCTGGTTTTCGCCCAGATCATCCGTAGGGCTCAGGAACATGTATATCAATATATGGTATAAATCAGCTTGTGAACCAGTGTACCACTTCACAATAATTAGGAGGGATAAGTAACCAAAAAGGCTGTTCAGAAATATCATCTGAGGAATAAACTGAAACCTGCAACATCCATAATCAAACACCGGTTTTCAGTAGAGCATGATTTGAAGATGAAACTTAAGCCTTTCAAAAGCCATGTAGAAGTTGCATCAAATGATACAATGTGCAATTATGTGATAATGTTGGAGTTTCACATGGGAATTGCTGGCCACTATAACAACTACAGAAAGTCTATAACATGCTGAAGCATCCAAATATCCAACTGGAAACTCAAACTCACCAGACATTTATGCCATTCTTGAAGAATTTGGCATTGTAATAGCTCAGTAAGATTCCAAGATTCATTTGAGCCACCCCAAGAAGGATTGACATTTTCATCTTCAGTGAGTTGAGGAATGGTAACTCGCTACGGGTACCATGCCAGGCAGGATCCACACCAAATGGATAAGCAGGGCGGACCTTAATCAAGCCAATTGTAGTCGCATCCCTGGATGAAGAGAGTATGCAAAGGATATTTCAGAAATTTACAATGTGAAAATACATAACAATGAGCCCAATGATTTGGCCAAATACCTGCATGAGAGATCACGACATGAATATGATGAAGGAGCAAATAATTCAAAAGGAACCGAGAAAAACTCGTTGTAGATCAAACCCGTATAAATTGAGAAAATTGACATCATCAAGATAACATAACGACCACCAAAGGCCATTTCCGCAATGTCTCCAAGCTTCTGTTGTAAGCAAGTATCATATGCTGGTTAGCTTCTGACAATAGATATAAACCATTATAAAGAAAACTGTAAATCACTAAACAGAAAATTCTTGAGAAATAACTAAAAAATCACGAAAATATCCTATATATAATAGGAACTCTATCTTTAGATGAAGTGTCATGACATAACCGTAAATATTAGAATAACAAAGGAGTACTTATATCAGGTGCAAGAGTTGGCACAAAGCAGTATTAGCTTGAAAGGAGTAAGTATCAGACTGTGATGTGAATACAAGTTATATAAGTGACAAATCAGTTTGAATCAAAGTAAATCAGCTATAGGTGGGAGACATAATCATGTTGTTCATGTATTTTTTTTTTCATTATGGAAAAAATAACAAAAATCTTATTAATTGGAAGTATATATCATTTATTGAGTTTGAGATAGAAATTAAGTTGCAACTTGCAAGAACGAATATATATGATGAGGTTACCTGACTAGAAAGTTTCTTCTCTCTAGCAATAAAAATTAGTGTCGCAAGTAACAAGCAAATTCCATGTCCCCAATCACCAAACATGACAGCAAAAAGAAATGGGAATGTGACAACTGTGTACACCCCAGGATTTGCCTCTTGATACTTGGCAATCCTGCAAAATTACATGGAAAAATCAGTGACTATTCCAAGTATAATAGGCAACCATGTATGGCAAAGTATATGCAAATTGACATGGCTTAGTATATGCATACACCAAAGATCAAAACTAACTGTGATAATTGTTTAAAGCCAATGACCTATAAAATACAATGGAACAAGACATACATTCATTTTACTAGTTAAATGTCATGTAAATGCATCCTACTTTCTGAAGTTGCTTATTTGCATTCATTACCAACGTTGCAACTGCCAACAATGGAACAATCATACACTGGCACTTACCCATAAGCATCAACAATTCCCTGAAAAGCAGAAGTAAATTTGTTTGTTTGGAAAAAAGTGGGAGGGGACTCTTTGGTACATAGAACCCTGAAAATGGCTCCAACTTGTGAGTTGGAGTCAAAGGCAGCCCGCTGTAATGCTTCTTGAACCTATAGAAGGCAAGACCAAGCCATTTTTTTAGTAGTTCGAACTTGGAAGCTTCCAGTACTGGATCTTAGGTGAAAAGTGTAAGTTACAGCTGAAAACAAAAAGATGCGCAGCACAAAACTGAAAACAGGGAAATAAGACCTGTTTTGTTGCAAATACAGGACTCCAGCCTTCGGCGACAAGACACTTTTTTGTCACGTCAAGACTAAGCATGTTCAGAGTGTGATAGATTGATTTCTCCTTCTTCACCTTCACAATTAAATGAAAAAGAATAAAATAATTCATATAGTTTCAATACAGTAGAAATTACTTCTTATGAATCTATATATTGCATATTCATCTCCTTGTAAAAAAAGAAAGGTATTTTACAATATCTATCTGACAGAAAATCACACAGAATTAAAAAATTTAACATACAAAAAGGTTCCACTGCTCAAATTGACCGGCAAGGGTCTGTAACAAATTGCCACGGCGAAGCAGTCCAGCATCTATGGTTGATTTCAGTTCAGAGAGTTTTCCTGAAACCTGAAAACAAAAGCAATCAGATACGTCAATTAAGTCATAGAGTTATATATATATATATATATATCTTTGAACAAGCATATAAGCTGTACATTTAGAGTTCAGACATGGATATAAAATGCAATATGGCTGCAGATACAGCTATAGACATCCAATATGCACAGAAAGCAAACCATCAATGTCTGCTCTCCATGACATGTAAAGGCAAGACCGGCAAAAATGTTGTAGCACTGTGTACAAGGCTACAAGAATAAAAAGAAATTGCAATGTTTGGCAGACAAACAACAGAGAAAAATGCAAGCAAGAGAATAAGGAATACCTCTGTAATCATTTGAGCTTGTTTTCTATAATCTTCAGAGAAGGAGTAGCGATTTGCTCCAAAAGCCTCAGATATTTTCAGGATTTTGTTCTTTGCTCTTTCTCCAGAATAGAAAGCCACAAATACATTTTTGTCTACCTGTTAAGATGTGCCCGCATCAATAGACATCTATGTGTTTGAAGCAGGGTAAGGAGAGCAAAATAAAGGTACAGATTCATAACTGCCAAGTAAGATTAAAATTTAGGGAATTAAATTGTGAAGGAAAACATTATCCAGATCTCACACTTACAACTATGCTCAAACCATCGATGTGCTATACACAGTCCTAGGATTACTAGTTGTTGCATCTTACAATGTATTGTGTAATACTATAGTGAAGATAGTTGTTGAATCACTTCTGTTTTGATATTCTACTCTCAACCTTCAGCAATTATTATCCTGAAGTTCTGTAATCAGCACAAACTCTTCTTTCTCAAACAAATCTATAGACATGTACTCTAAAATTCCTAAAACTCTATCCATATTTATCTTATATAATGACTAACAAGACTTGCTTGCCAGATTGCCAAGCTTCATGGACCATTTGAGCCACCACTGCCATATAGCAGCAAATCTGGAGCTTTGACATCTATTTAAAAACCACCTGCCAACTACCGTATAAAAACTTAAAAGTTCTGTACTTATGTGACATATGAAGTGGATGAGACAAGATATATAAAGTGTCCTGGTCATGAGGTTTGTTTCTGTGGAATGATGCCTAGGAATGTGCATGAAGTATGTTACTCTTGTGTATGAGGCTTATGTATAAGTGTTACAAGTGCCCACACTCCATACTTGATTAGCCATAACTCCTAGTAAGACCATCTTTTTCTATGCTGTTGAATTATAGGGCCATCCTCATTGAGTTGAAGATCATCTAAGTATAGCGTGATAAAGACTATACAGGACATGACTGCAAATATATTTGCACATGCTATCACACAAAGACCACAAATGTTGCGAATGACTCCATATAAAATCAAACAGATGAGAATCTTTCTTTCTTTGAACAGAAAGTTTCATGGCATTGGATAAATCTGGCAACAAAAGGAAGGGGATAGGATCAAGAATGTTATTTTCAAAGTAATACATGTGGACGGACGGCTGGAATTAGGGCCCATCCTTTTCCTTTTAAGAAGATAAATAAGTTAGCACCATCACTACTTTCTTACAGCTAGGCAAAAATGTAGTGAGTAAAAAGAATATGAAGAGGTTGGGATGAGGATGAAGGATGAAGGATACAACTAAAACAACATACTTAGTAGTGGTTTAAATCAGATAAAAGTAACTAAGAGCTGCATATGCACATAATGTCAAAATTATATAGCAACAAGAAGTCACAAGTGTTTGCCTTCTCATATTTTTTTTAAACATAAACAATTAGTACTAGAATACATTGTTTACCTTCTCTCCAGAGACAGGATCAATGACAGGGTTTGCAAGAACGGCCTGCTTTAGAAACACATTACCTCTGGTAGCACGAAATATAATCCTCTCAAATGCCATGGACTTCTCCCTGGGAACAAGACCAGTGAGAAACCCCAACTTAACTTGCTTTGATGGATCACCTGATATATCCTATATAACAGCCAATCAAGAAAAACTATTTAGAGTTAACAACATGCTGCAGTTGATATTGAGGATATAAAGAAGCAGTTGTTATTTGTACTTGGTCTAACAAAGGAGTTTCAATTGATCTGTCACCAGTTCCGCGCTATACTGGGCAATAACACAGCTCTGAGCTGAGTGAAAAAACTGGTAGCATTTAAAATTCAACAGCATAGCCCATAAACAATAAAAGCCAAATAAAATATAAGGCAATCAAAAGAATGCATTAGCTAAAGTTTACAAGAGTCTTGAGACGTGCCAAAACTGGCCTTGGCTTAGGCATATCTCACCTGCTTGACTAATAATAGCAAGAAAAATAAGAACCACACAAGAGCATCTGAAAACCTATGCTCACATCTATAGCAACATCTCAACTCGTTGCACAACTTAAAAAATTGGAAAATGTATGGAGTTATACTTGAAACATTTAATTTTTCATATTATAGTGTCACGTGCGGTATGTCCAATTATAGTACTTGAGTAGGAGAAAAAAGAAACTACTTTTTTGGGCTACAAAGTTGTTTTGATTGATACATCATCAATTGCTATCATGTGCTTAAACAATGTCAAGGTTGCATCCCAAATGATTTATCTATGTTGTTGAGGTTTTGTTCCATCTACGTAACTCAAACAAAAATTTTTAATTCCCAAGAAAGAAGAGTAATGCTGGAACATGTATGCAGTCTATGTCACTTAGTTGCTCTCTCAAATTGTCATCTTCAATTCTCTACAACAAAAAGTTCTTAAATTCATCAGCTTTACTATAGTGTAATGATACTGAATATATTCATATGTGAACTCCAACTTATAGAAAGGATTTTTAAAATGCACAGTATGAACTAAGTGTTAGGTTAATTCAAATCATGTTTATCATTTATCTATCTCGCCACTATCTGGTTTCTAGGTTAATTCAACAGTTCTCTTAATAAACTACTATGTTGTTTGTTCTTTAAATAAAATCGACCCAAAAATAAGATATGCATCAGGCACACAGCAGTGACTAAGCTTATTCCCAAAAATAAGATAAGCATCAGACACGCAGCAATGACAAAGCTAATTTGAAAACCATGGAAATAAAACTTGAAAATTAAATAACGCTAACAAAAAAGTAGAAGAAAACCATACCTTTTTGAAGAAGGGATGTTGAAGAAAGCTACATTGACATCCTTGTTAGGTAAGTCATCAACTACGAAGGTAGGCTCTTGCTCCATCACATATCTCTTGCAAGCATTCCTCAAAAATGGCTCGAACTCGTGACCATTCAAATTATCAACAAATCCATCAAAATTGCAACTAGAAAAGTAAAGTGCGGCTAGGAAATGAAATTGGGAAAATTTGAATTTAGTCATAAAATGATGACCTCAAGTGCCCATCAGAAATGAGTTTCTGGAGGTGTAACGCATGACGTGATCGAAGTTGATGAACATGGTGCTGGATGTCGGCGCGTTGCGCGGGGGCGAATTTTTTTGTTGTAAAAAAATTGAAGTTCATCATCTGATTTTATGGTCTTTTATATCATATTGTTGGATGTTTATCTAACATATGTTAATTGGTGTGTTTTTGTGTTTTCCACCATCCATATAGAATAAAGTAAGCATTTGAATGGTCATTGTGCCATTCAGATTTATTGTTGTTTTGCTAGTCATTGGCACTCAAATACATGTTTCTATATTCTCGTTGCAGGTGTAATTTTCTAGCGACTAAATTTTCACCTTAATCTTCAATAAAGATGTTGTAAGAAATATATTTACAAGATAATTAGTAAGATTAGGACAACAATACAAACCAAGATCATAATAGAAGTCTCCAATCCCTACGAACTTTGCCCATAAACCCTTATTTGAAGCAAGGGCATCTACTCCTACCTTAGCATACATCTCATGGCATTGTGATCAAAATGCAGAATTTTTCTGAATGCCATTCTACACAAAACAAAACCAAACATCAGCATAATCGAACATTCCAGCCTCTGAAAACAAAAACCTTCTGCATTTTACATACACAAAGAAGTGACAAGTACCACCAATCAACTTAAAAAATGAAGTAATTATTTGTACCTATATGCTTTTACATGAAGAAGAACAAATGTTAGAGATTTGCACCTGTTTAATAATGTCATATATAAAATCTTGTTACTTACACAAAGAAGTGAGAAGTACATTGTAGTTGCAGCTGTTCGATTTCTCTGCGCAATTCTAACACACCATGTAAATTCATACTTTATATTAAATACCCATCAATCTAATAAACTACACTCATGAAAAAAGATCAGAAAAATTTGACATCATGATACCAGAAACATCAACATTTGAATTATAGACATTTAAAAATAACTGAATTCAAAACATAAATTGCTCATGGATGATAAGCCTTACAATTATTTTTTGAGGACTTTCCATGTCTCACCATCTTCTGAAACATGTAGCTTCCACAATATCAGATTTTTTCATTCACTGCACACCATAAAATTTCCATCAATACAAACAATAGTCCACACATAATCGGAGCACAACAACGCAAAGGAACATGAACATACGTGAGAAGATATGAATCATGCTTCTTCCCAAAGCAGTTTCGATATGTTTCATATAGATATGAAATTAGTTGACACAATTATTGTCAAGTAAAGAACTATATACAATTTTGAGTTATTGTGTCAATCATTGTCCTCTAGTTTAAGCTAAAACCAAATCAAACTACTAAAACCTAAAAAGGTAAATTCTATAGTCATGTGGCCAGGCATAAAAGGAACCAGAACATGCAAATTTTACATAATTAATGAAATTCATGAGTCGTGAATTGTGATTATGTAATTTCTATTAGCATCAAAAACCAAACACATCTAACGTCATATATATCATTGACAATACATGACTAATTAACTAATTAAAAACGAAACGGATACTTATTTTTGGGCATCTGTTACACACATCCAATTTCAGTCTAACATGACAGATCCTTAGGGAAAAAAAGAGAGCCTATTCTTTAAAAATGGTTTATACTAATCTGCCACTTCATGAGATTCTGAATTTTGGGTTATGTTGTTACTTTTCACATTCACTTACTGACATTTTCATGATCTATGTGCTGAAGCAGTTTGATCTCATAGAGGGTCCTCTTGACAATCTTCTCTATGGCCACACTCTCATTCGTCTCCGAATGCATAACAGAGTTGAGAGTGACCATTTCCATTCAAGGAAAAAAAAAATCAATCAATCACACAACTCGTCAACTGTGCAATTACAGAGAAGTTCATAAAGTCATAAGGAAACTGGATCAAGCAATCCAAAAAAAAAATCAATTTGATGACATAACATAATATACAAACCAGACCCCGATGGGCATGATTGAGGGTTTGTATTTAGCAGTGACTTCAAATATCTTACCAAATATGTTGTATGGAATGAATCT
>JAYMSW010004823.1:0-10618 GCA_036897725.1 Erodium texanum | reverse complement strand
AATAATAAGTATAAATTATTATTTATCAATTTAAAATTTTAAACCGACTGAACTTTTATAGTATAAAAACTTAATTTATCTTCTACATATATATGATCTATATCCACATGCCATGTCGGATGTTCAACCCTAAAATCTCTTTATCTATCAAGATATATACAAGTTAATTGAATATTGTCATTTAAAATGTCACCGTCCCGGTCAAATCTAATAATGACTCGTATACAAATACACCATAAATGATAAAAACCTGTCACAGACTGATTCAGAAATGGACCAAAATTGAATTTACTAGCTCTCCCTCTCCTACCACCAACTCAGAGCAAAAATCTTGTCTGTACTTGTACATGTATTTAAGACACTGTGTGCCATTGCATGTGGCTCAAAAGATACTTCAAACCTTGAGATATGGTCCTTACATATCCTTACTCATCATTCTGGTTCTTGTTTGGTTGCCAGGAAAATTCTCTTGGAGATGCATGGTGGTCCATCTCTTAATGGGCCAGGAAGGTCCATGGAAGTATGGTTTGTGGGTAAGCCCACTTAAATGCAAATCGTGCATGTTCAACGTAATATCATGATCTGGTCTGAACGTAATCTAATTAGTCTTGAATCTTTGACATAATATAGGTTTATCATCACAGTACGATATGACAATTGTCGGGTTAGTAAAATGTACTTAGGTTTTTATGCTTGTCTTATTCATTTATGTAAAACTTATAAATTGAACGTAACCGTAAATTTAAGGTTACATTGAGTTTTCTCAATCGATTAAAAATAATGAAATAACTCTAGAACCTGAACCTTCAACATGTATCATTTGAGTTACATACTTGATATATAGGAGGATTTTTTTGTAACCTTCTTTTGTTTACTAAAAAATTATTATGGTTATATTTCATTTTAAAATATAGCTCAGAAAAAAAAACTTCAATTATCCTATAGGATGAAATTAACGAGTACCAATCCATACAATAAATGGACCATGTAATGTGGAGCAAAACCAAATATAGAGTGGTCTCACTCTCTTTAATTTTATTCGTTTTCTATGATAGTTGCTAGAAAATGATTGAAAGCACCCCTTAACCATATATACAACTTAACACCATATTTATAAACACTCTTTAGGAAATACAAGACGAGTTTTGTATTCTTTGATCTTTATTTAGTTTGCGTTCACATAAAAAACTTGAAGAAAAAAAAAATTCTCAACTCTTCAAAAAAAACCTTCATCGAAAATATATACATATAAATTATTATTATTTCTTATACGTAACGGGTGCAATATAATATAACAATTCAATCCAAACAAGGATTTGAAACCTCGACCTCTACCCAATCAAGTCGGGGAGATTGGATCCTCGCTATTCAACTATAACTATATAATGATCAAATGCATTGAATAAATAAGTTTCATGTGGATACCGTTTTGGATGAGACCGAGATTTTTATTTATAATATTTTATTTGAAGTTATATATATATAAAATATCTTTGTTTTATGATTACAATGACTTTTATGTCGGTTTCATAAAATTTCATCAAACGTATAACTATCTTGACAAGTAAACATAAATAATATAGATATGACGATTATATATAAAAAAAAAGAAATTTTCATTTAACTACACTTATTTATTCGTTTAATTCACTTAACTACATTTAACTATTTTTTTTTGCATCCGCCTACACTTAACCTTTTTTTTACTATCACCGTTAATCAATTCTGTCAAATTTTGGATGAAAAAATGACATGAGTGAGGCACATGATCATATATATTTTTTAGAAAATACCACAACTGCCCTTGCCCCTTCTGAATTAAAAAAATAAAAGAAAATAAAAAGAGAGAGAAACTCTTAGAAAGAGCGTGAGATCCTTTCTTCTCCAACCTCATGGGTGCACTGAGGTAGATGGGCGTTAACGGTGGTAAGATGAGCAAAAGAGAGAAAATGGGACAGTCTCTTCGACACCTAAGCGGCTTAGCCTCGATAGATCCACACCTTCGTCTCCGAGTTCTCTCCAATTTGATCGAAAAATCGATCAGATTGGTGAAGCCATGGGCATATCCAGCTCGCCGACGGGTTTGAGTTCTTCGGAACCATTTCCCTAAATCGCCAAACAAGCTTGCCGACAGGTACTGAGCCGATGCGATCTTCATCCTCTACGTCTTTTGAGATTTGCCATCCATGCCTTGCCTTCATTTAGGCGAGACTGGTCCATGCCTTGAACAAAACACATGCATGATTCAGAAACTAAATCTAGCTCTTGTCAATCGAGAACCCAAATCAAAAAAGTAAATCAATTTTCGAATCCAATAAAAAAAAAATCAAATTTTGGGGAAAAGGTTAATGGGAACAACAAGCGGGTAAAAATCAAATTTGGGAGAAAAAACAAACTTGGGGATAAATCAAATTTGCATGTTCAACTTGAACAAAACACGTCCAGGTTCAATTTGGGGATAATTACCATAAAAAAGTTAGATCTTTGGAACCAACAATGAATAGGTAAAAGGGGGTATGAGCTAAGCTAGAGCTCCTTTGTGTGTTAACGTGTTTGGGGATATAAAATTGTTGTTTGGTTGTTGTTATTGTTTAAGATTTGTTGGTTCTTTTTAGTTTTAATTGTTGACTATTGTTTTTTTGCTTGAAATTCTCCATGAATAAAATGATAAGGAAGAAGATAGTTTCGTTAGAAGAATGTGAAAATTAAAAATAGTTAAGTTTTGACAAATGCAAAAAAAAGAAAATAAATATAAGTAAGTGAATTTAGTAAATAAATAAATATAGTTATAAGAAATTAACATTTGGTACGTATGGCTAAATGTGAATACATAAGCAATAGTATGCTTTAATTCTTACCTTATATTTGCATGCGTGTAAATATATATTTACCAGAATTCGAATCTTTATCGAAAAATAAGTGAGAAGTCTCACTGATCACCCGACCATGATCCATCGTTGGAGGGACAGACCCTAGCCTTCACAGTGCATATAGAGTAAATATAGGCCAACCTGTAAAAATACTCAAATAATGGGTTCTTCTTAATGTTCATGTTCTTGTGTTCTTGTCCCAAAAGGACTACTCTTGGTTCTGATCTGACAACACTGTCCCTAATCATTGTCCAATAGAACAATCCTCCTCTTGTCCACGTGGCACCTCCTCCTTCCATTTTCAGATCCACCCCCATCCACAAGCCTCAAGCTTTAGATCCTCCTATCCCAATCCACGAATCTCAACCCCTGTCTAGCTCCTCCTTGTGGACCCTCACCCTCATCACCCGCCACGTGTCGCCCACCCACCGTCACAGTACACAAGCTTTCCAACACTGCAGCAGCACCCAGTCATTGCCTCCCCAGTGTGGTCTCTGTCTGTCCCTTCAATAATACCCTCTTCTCTCCATTGTTTTCACAATTCCAATTTTTCCTCTCATTCCTCACAGAAAGGCAAGATTTTTCAAACTTTGCCATTTTCAAGTTTCAGTCTTTGCTCCAAAACAACAGGTGGGTGGGTCTTGCTTGTGTCCTGTGTCTATCAATCTCTGTGTGTCTTCTGGTTTCCATTTTTCTTTCTTTCCCCTTTTGGGTTCTCTCCAAAGTTCATTTCTTTCTTGTTTCTCAAGGTTTCCTTTTGCAGGGAAGCATCACAAACCTGCCTGATTTTGATTGTTCTGTAACCTCTGTTGCCTTCTCTTTCATGGGAAAGTTCTGTTTTTTTTTTTTTACTGGGTTTTTGCCAATTCTGGGCAAAAGGGTTTTGTGAGTGTTGAATTTCATGGTTATGGACTCTCGATCCCATGAATTAATATAGTGTTCACTGTGTTCTTTGTCTTGTTGCCTGTTGGGTGTGCAAGAAAGCTTGAAGTTAGGTTAATTTTGAATAATTTCCATGGGGAAGTCAACCGATGGTTCTCAATGGTTACTATTATTTTATTAGGTGGAGCATATTTAGTTAATTGACTAATCATTTCTCTAATCCCCTTTAAATCATTGATGTCCCTTTCTTTATTGTGTTCTACAGAAAGTAGTCAACAATGAATCACTATGTCCCTGGTTGGAACTTTGAAGGTGATCAAGTGACAAATCAGAAGAAATCAGTAGGGTTTGTGCTCTCTTCTCTCTTTCAGTTCCTGTTCAGTTGCTTTCTTTCACGTCCTTTTCGTTCTAAAAGGAACAGGAAAAAACATGTTGTTGCTTAATTGATCTGTAGCTGTTAAATCAGTTTGAATCTCCATTGATTTCAGTTATGTCTTAATTATACGATTACAGACCAGACCATGAGCTTGTAGAGCTGTTATGGCAAAACGGGCAGGTTGTTTTGAATAGCCAGACTCATAGGAAGCTTAATGATCAGCCTAGACAGGTTCAAGATGATGAGACTGTGTCATGGATCGATAACCCGTTCGAAGAGTGTCTTGAAAAAGAGTTCTGTTCCAGTCTCTTCAATGACTTGCCTTCATTGGACAGTCTTCAAGATGATAAAGAACCCGCCAAGCAAGTTCAAGAAGACAAGTTTGTTAAGTTCAGTGCTCCAAATCCAAATCCAATGCCTCCACCGAGGTTTCAGCTTCCTGGTTCAGCCCCAAGAAGCAGTAGCTTAGCGGGTTTTGGGAGTATTGCCAATTTGGGCAGAGTGCCCTTAGCAAGCAAGGTTGGTATAGGAGCTTATGGTGGGTCTGGTGCTATGGCACAAGGAAAGGATGGAGAAGGCTCAGCCATGACAGTTGGGTCGAGCCGCTGTGGGAGCAACCAAGTCCATAATGATCATGACTTGAGCCGGGTCTCTAGCAGTGGCTTTGGCACTACTGGGCCATCAGCAAGACCCTTGAAGGACAATCTCCAGGAGGCTATAAACCAGGAGACTATTGATACAACTCTTACCACGTCTTCTGGTTTCAGTACTGAGGATAAAAGAAAAAGGTCAGATATGGAGGAATCTGCGAGCCAGAGCGAGGTACATATCTTTTCTCATCTCTTTTATTGAATTTTTACGAGATTTTTTATACTGAAATGGGAATTGAAATTGTTTTAGGCTGCTGAACTCGAATCAGCTGCTGGGAACAAGTCATCATCAAGACAGTCCAGATCTTCCAAACGAAGCCGTGCTGCTGAAGTTCATAACCTCTCTGAAAGGGTACGGTTCTATCAGGTTCTGTAGATTCATTATTTGAGTGGTGCTGAGTACTGAGTTTGTATCTTTACCATGATGCAGAGGCGGAGAGACCGGATCAATGAAAAGATGAAGGCATTACAGGACCTTATACCTCACTGTAGCAAGGTATGTTTCTTTAGGCATACCTCTATGAACCGATGTTCAAGAAAATTGACATTTTCATTTGAATATGATCTTATGCACTGTCTATAGTATTGTTATTGCTCATTTTGTGAAGTTCTCCTCGGTCCTTAACTGTATTGATCATTGATTTGCAGACTGATAAAGCATCGATGCTTGATGAGGCAATTGAGTACTTGAAATCGCTTCAGTTGCAGCTTCAGGTACTTATAATTCAGCACTTCATCGAGAACCGACCTTAATCTTTTTCAGCCATGCCACTCACATATTTTTTTTGGTGATTCAGGTAATGTGGATGGGAGGCGGGATGAGCCCAATGATGTTTCCAGGAGTTCAGCAATACATGTCCCGAATGAGTATGGGAATGGGATTAGCTAGAGTGCCATTAATCAATCGGTCCATGTCCGTGGCTCAAGAACCCAATCAGGCCTTAATGTGCGAAAACCAAGCTATTAATCAAGTCAACTATTCGAATCAGATGCAAACTCAACCTTTGACTGAGCAATATGCACGGTACTTGAGCTTCCACCAAATGCAAAACTCATCTCAGGTTTATGCCTTATAAGTACACAACTCAATTCACTCGTGTTATTTATTAGTACCTTATGTAATTCTGATTGTTTGTATTGGTTTGCAGCCTATGAATATGAACATGTTCAGGTTCGGTTCTCAGGCGATGCAACCAAGTCACTCTGTAGCACTGCCAGTTAGTAGCATCGGGCCTTATAGCGGTGGGGCTACAACTAATGATGCTTTAAGCGGAAAAACAAGTAAGCAGTTTCATGATTTTTCCTATTATTCTTGTTATAGCAACCTCTGTTGAGATTGTAAGAGATTTTGTAGTCTTTAGTGTAAAAAAAATCGAAGTTTTAAGACTTATAATGAAAAGAATACTTCACTTTTTCTATGAATATATCCATGCACTTTAAGATTCAAACCAAAGAGACTTCAAAGAGTATTTGAGTCACAACCCTTCGCCTAAATTTTATCAACCACATAACATGCATGCCATATATGAAGCATTTTGTCATTCTTCATGGTCTAGATAGTAAAACTACTATGCAAGCATAACTTTCGATTAATATAAACTTATGTTTCTACTGTTTTGAATCTCTTAAACTCCACAGTATCAAATCATACAATTATATTTTGACACTATCCCTTCGTCTTGTATTGGCAGGTTAATAAGTGGGTAGGCATTCTTATCAGATATATAATGACGGCCCCCACCATTTCCCCGACAGAGCTTAGCAGTACTATTTGAATATGGTGATAGCGATTTTCCCTTCATCAACCATCGCATATATCTCCAGCATTCTTATTCGCGCCAGTCATCACCCATTAATGTGTTCTTGCTAAAATTGTAAGAGTCGATATCTTCTTGTATATTATAGTGGAATAGCTATTAAGGTATAAAGTGTCTCCATCGGTTATTCTACTCATTTTGCCATAAGTAGTAAGATCAATAAGTTCTTTGTAAACTCAAATGACCCTATATAAGATTATTGCTGAAAATGCATTGGATGTGTGTGTTCTACTTCTTGAAGATTGGATTTCAGAACTTGATTTAGATTACGAATCTTATCAGTGTTGTAAAGAGAACATTATATTATGTATATGCTATGTTTTGTCTGATTCTTGTGTCAATCTGCATAAAAATAGTAAAGCTAGTCAACTGTCTGCTGATGTTTTGAATACCCTGAATATGTACACCATTATGAAATGAAAGCACATGGCTTGTTGGGGCTCTTACTCAAGCCAATGTGTTGACTATTTGAATTTTTGTCGTTCTGATGTATATGTACTTATAGATGTTGCCAAAGTTTGTCTAGATAATGTCAAGTCCTTATATAAATTCCATATGTTTTAAACTTAAAACCCGATTTACTGTTATTTAACACTGTATTATCTTCTTCGAGGGTGTACCTCCAATTTTCTGTCACCTAATTTTCTCTCTGACTTTCTCAGGAAACAAACACTGTCTCTCTACTATGCAAGGACAGAAGTTTTATTATCACTGCTACTGGTTACTGGTATGCTCTTCGGTGCCTTGTGACTTTACTGCAACTTCATTTTTCATCTACTGCTACTTTGAGACTTGTGGTCGGAAATTTTTGCTCTTTGGATTGGTTGATTTTTTGCATTGAGCATATGTAGTTACTATCAGTTTTACTCTTTACATTGAGAATAGTATCTTACTCTTAATTTGAACATTATCTCTATCCAAATCGGTTTTGTTTTAACTCGAGCAATTGAAAGCAAGATTTTCCATCTCCATCATACTTTTTTTCCGTTGTTTTTTTCCTCAAGTTGGCATGAAAACGATTTCCAACGTCATCTATCTTCCTTACTATCCATTAGATCACCATGAATCATTTTGTCTTCAAGTACTAAACTTGCACTCTTTGGCTTTCTTTGGAATCACTACCCAAAAAGAAAGAAAAAAAAGATTTCACTTCCCTTTGTAGCATTCTTGCACAGTAATAAGCAAAGTGACTTTTTTTTTATATACATATTCTCAACTTTGGAAGATCCCGAGTTTTTGTCTAGCGTTTTGGAACCAGAATCACTCAAGGTGTCCATGAAAACTTAACCATGTCAACTAATGAAAGTATGAAACCTTGCTGTGTTTATTTTTATTTTTTGCTTCCTGAATGTTAACAATAGTCAATGGACTAGTGTTTGTGTTGATTTCGATAGTAAATTCTGTACATGAACACGGTAATTATAGAGTTAAGGTTACATCATATACAACTGAACCCTAAGACCCATTGTGCTTGGGCCTGTCATTTAGTGTTGGTGTGGACAGCTTGCTGTCTTTTTCTGTTCATCTTTTTCTTGATGTTGCAAGGTGGATGTTGTTGTCATATATTTTGTCATGTCCATAAATGATAGTAATGCAATGTATGTTCGTGTTTCTGGAATTTTCTTACTCGTCTTTTCTTGCTCAAACTTGTATCACAGCTGTTCAAGTTGAAGATGGCGATGGAAAATTTGTGATGAACATAATGCACTGATGTTATCTATGTTCCCTCTGCAGAAAAAAAAAATGGTGCAGCTAATGAGAATGCTGTTGCTTGCCACGATCCTCAGAGTCCCCGTTGGCCCGATTCATTGTGGCTCGGGCAAGTAGCAATCTAAGGAAAATTTGCAGACAAGATGGAGGAAGATGATCAATAATAGTAACAAGGACTGGTGGGGAATAAGCTTGAGATATGATGAAAATTGAAAGACTTCATTCTTTTTAGGGGATTTGATTTAATGATCTTTTGATACGCTATAGCAAATTTGTAAGATATTCGAACTCGAGACTTTCTCTATGGAATAAAAATTTTGTCACTTGGCCGACATGAATTGACTTTTGGGCTGATCTTCTAATATTGATGCAATTATGTTGGTAATAGAAGAAAGTTGGTACGACTCACAAAATATTCAACCCTTTGGTTCTTGTGTTGACTTTGGATGCCAAACTTGCAAGATTTGGGGAACACAATAGGAAGATGGGCTGAGGCCCAAACCCAAATGACCCATATTCAATATCTGGCGATCGAGAGGGCTTAAACATTTTTGAACCATGAAACACTGGGTTTCATTTTAGCTGATAAAATCCTCCAAAATGGGCTGGGCCATGTTTTTTTTTTTTTGAAATAAGGCCTTGAGGTTTTGGAATCGAAGAAGTGCATATTTTATTTTTACTTAAACTGTATTTGGATTGTGCCTCTTGGATATTCATGGTTACATATTTTGATCGACTATTATAGATTGTGATCTCGATCTCATAGTTCTAATTTTCAAGTAAACGATGACCCTATATTTTAAGATACTTTATAAATGTATGTTATTTACGTAATAGTTATCCCAACCAAGTATTTAGGTTCTTGAAACACTAATTTGGCTAATATGTCCCACTAAGCCTAATTTTTAGGACAATTAGGTTTTGTCTACCAATTTCACATCTCACTACAGCCATTTACTAGCTAACTAACTATCTTTATTAGCCGCCGGTTGGGTGAAGATATCATCACCTTAAAAGCTTCTTAGAGTGCCGTAATATTTAAATACTGCATCATCTTAGTAAACTTTGTAGACAATGCAGTATATTATATCGTCAAAACAATGTAGTCGAAATGTTGTATCGTTCAAGTTGCGTGAGTGATGTTTACATCGTTTTAACTTCGGTTGTTTAGACAATGTAATCTAAATAGTATACCGTTCAGATAAACTGAATGATAAAAGATTTTTGATATATTTAAATTTTCTAGTCACCCAAACAGCTATGTATTGATTTTATAGAAGCCGGATGGTAAACAATGGAGACGATCCTCAACCTGTTGAGCTCCTTTTTCAGTCCACGCAGATAAAACCTAGAACATGTACTAACAATTAATCAGAAGAGAAAAGACTAACAAATAACACGCGTTCAAAATATAAGTTCATCAATCGTTTAATAATTATTTAATTACATCTAAATTATATCGAATCTTGACAATTTTTATTCTAGATCACTCTTATTGTTTAGAAAACTACAATGAATCTTCCACTCAACTACATACAACTATTGAATATTAGCCATGTGATTACTAATTCATCTATCAATTAATTTACGGGAACTCTTTTCTAAGTTTTGTGGGTCGTACTATTAAATAATTATCATAACTTTTGTAATAATAATATAAAAAGAACTCGTGAGAGAAACTATAAATAAAATATCTTTATCCTAACGTGGCTGGTTCTCTCTTCACTTAAAAATAAATAATTAAAAAACGTGTAGAAATTTGAATGGCTTAGCGTACTCCTTTGATGAACACGTTGAGAAACAATTCGTCGGTCGGTGAAACCTTTATTATATCATTTTTGCCGTACTTTTTATGCCACTGAATCACACATTTTCCACTCATTTTATGTCATGGCAAGCACGTCCACTCGTTTAGTTAAGCATAATTAGTGAAAGTTTAAAATTTGTTCATTTTTTTTTGAAATCAGAACGATTTTATTAGACAGCTCGTATCGTCGCAACAGAAAGAGATTAATTCTAGTGGCAAATACATCCGACCAAATAGGTCATGCCAGATTATGACTCACAACTGTTGAGAGCTTACACAAAGGAGGCAATACCAAAATTGATCAATGACCTACGCAGAGGTCCCACTAAATATCAGCATAACAATACCGA
This sequence comes from Erodium texanum, assembly GCA_036897725.1. Lineage (NCBI taxonomy): Eukaryota > Viridiplantae > Streptophyta > Magnoliopsida > Geraniales > Geraniaceae > Erodium > Erodium texanum. The sequence goes on along the minus strand of JAYMSW010004823.1, from coordinate 156 downwards.
ACCTACCAGACTAAGTCATCCTAAAGCCACAATAATTGTAGAGTCAAATACTGCAATAGATGCGTGCCTAAAATCAGACTAAGCTGACGTCTTATTAACTAATAAAACAAGAAAAAACTGCATACTAAAACACGAACAGAGGCAGGGCGGTAACGG
>JAYMSW010004822.1:0-10621 GCA_036897725.1 Erodium texanum | reverse complement strand
ATATCCAACTAGCATTCGAGTATCCCTCTAGCACAACCGGTTCTCTTGTATAATACAGTCCATAGTCACGAGTGTAACGTAGATACCTAAGTATCCTTACAATTGTCTTCCAATGGTCAATCCCTGAATTACTCGTGAATCGGCTTATCATACTGACTGTAAACCTTATGTCCGGCCTAGTACATTTCGTTTCCTTTTTCATTAAACTCTAACAAATATATATACATGTACACATTACACAATAGAATTAAGTCACGGTATGAATCCAACACAAATATAAACATGTTTTTAAAGTCGACTACGACTATGAATTTTTATAAATTTCTGTTTTTGTTTTTTTAAGAAAGTGAAGAATCATATGTCATCATAGTGCGCTAATACAAGTAACTTGGGGAGAGTTGTACCCTTGAATGTTGGTTCAGGTGCATGAGACTTTATGGTCAGGCTTCTTATTATAATGTTAATGTTAATTAGCTAGAAGAAGTCATTTAGTGTCTCTAGCATTTGTCTCTATAACTCGATCTATGGCTTTTCGAGACAAAACTAATCAAGTACAACGAACAACATAATACTTCAAGTACAATGTTAATTTGTAACTTCATTATATGTTCACCCTATAAATTGGTGTAACACAAAACTGATCTATGGATTTTAATTTATAAATTATTAAACTTCATTACTAAAAAATAAAATTTTCATTCAAAAAATTAAGATGAATTTTTTGAAAAAAAATATTCTGATTTATAAAATTCTATTACTAATTTTACTTTTCAAAATATATTTTATTTGTATTTATTTGAATTTCCAATGAATTTATATTTTTTTTCATGTGTACGGATAATAAAGTCTTTTCATGTGGTTAAATGATGATTAATAACATTTCTAACAAAAAAAAATGAGAAATTGTTTTGGAGTTTTTTTATGTTTAATTACACTCGATGGTGAATATAGCATAATTTTTGCTACACCTGAACCAACTTCAGTAAAAAAAAAAAAAAATCAGGAAATGTCTTTAATTCACTCTTATTTTTAAAAGTATGCCACTTCTTACTTAGTATTTTTCCGATTAATTTTCTACCGAATAAACCATATTTAAACCCTATTGAATGAATCATAGTGAACTTGTACAGATTCAAGGTTTTTGAGCATCATTATTATTGAGATTCATTCATGAAGTATAGAAAAAAATCGATCTTACTGATCCAATGTTGTGAACAATAAAAATAATAAATAGAAATAACGGATGAGGTGCTAGAATAGAATCCATGGACTCGATATTCCTCCTCTCTCATAAAGCTATTTAAGCAATTGCACATCGATTTTCTCAAAAACACATATCAACCGAAAGAATAGATACTTTAATACCAACTCTTCAACGCTTAGAACTCGACTAGACTTGCCATTACCCGCTGAATGCTCAAAACCCTCGCATATTGCCTTTGATCTCAAGCAAACCAAAAGGTTAGTGACAAATCCTATTCAACTTACCACCAAATGTTTTTAACAATAATTGCTCCAATTTCCACATGAACAATGTGGGGGATGTTGGCTTGTGTTCATCAAACCTAACTGACACTTAGTTTTTATTAGCATAAATATTTGTTGTCATTGACCCAAACAACCCAATTAAATCAAAGTAGGTTTTATCAGGTCCTAAACTCAAAAGGTATATATCAAAATTACACTAGCATAATTCGCTACTACTAAGTAGACACTAATAGATATTAAACAGACTCTAACACTAATAACCACGATTAACATATTAAACACGCCATGAGATAACTCAAGATATTATTATATATAAGATACTACTACTCAGACTCAAACCCTAATCTTATGAATCCAAGTTGAAGTATTTGACCAATTAATCAAACAAGCTTTAGTCAAAAGTTATATTTATTTCAGCCCATATAACTAATCACAAATGACTAACTAACAAACATGGCAAGTAATTCTCCATTGTACAAACCACACTCCTAATTCCTCCCACATCATCTTCCCTAATAGTTCATGATTTTTCCTCTTCTGGGTACTAACATGATTGGCTGGATTAAGCTAATTTAGACAAAAGTATATCAATTCAATTTAACAGTCATACATATTACACACATCTTGTTCAGTGTGGAGTCCCCATCTTCAAAAACTAACCACCTTATTATGGCATAAAGTAGTATAACACATACCAACCATTTAAACTATAATTTAATTATCTGCTCACAATTATATAAAATCAATGTTAAATCAAACATGTTTAAATTTAAACATAATGTTGCATTAAAAGATATTTTAATTTGATTTTAGTGAACGGATTTGTTTTTCATCTAATCAAAAAGAGATATAATGTAATTTTTGAGAATTAAAATCCACATTCACATCTGATATTAATGTAGTTTAAACATAATTTATAGTTATTTAAACATTATAGCCTAGAATCTAGTCTTGCTCATCCTAAATACAGGTTTAATTGTCATTAAAGATTGAAACAAATCAAGATGGTGAGATAGTAACCAAATTTAATGGAAGCGTGTTTGGTGACAAGTAGTAATTATTGCATGAAAAAGAAAATCTATATTGAATCGTAAAACCAAAGAAATAAAAATATTAATTAAATAATGATAATGGAGCCAACAACAGCACAGCACAGCACAGCACCACCGTCCTTTCCCTTTCTTCTCTAACAATCGGCTGAACCAGAAACTCAACGACTTACTAATAGCGCAGCTCACAGTGGTTGAGAGGAGAGAGATAGATTTGTCTGTAGAGAGAGACAATGAAGGTCTCTGCGTTGCAGCAGAGCTACGGGAACCGGAGGGCTAACAGTTTCCGAGGCGGATCGGCGCCGCTCGATACGTCCTCCGACGGATCCGCCAGGTCTCCGGCGGCGATTTTCTGGTTCGTCCTCCGTGTGCTCTGCTGCTTCATTAGCCTTGTCCTTGGATTCCGCTTTTCTCGCATGGTGTTCTTCTTCCTCTTCTCCACTTCTTCCACAAACCTCTACACCACGCCGTTCCGGTCCTCCGCCGAGCTCTCCGGGACCTTGCACCTGCATTCCAATCCCGCAGCTGAGAAGTTCACCGAATTGCCTGCGAATCGGACTCCCGCCGCTGGATCTTCCAGCAGCCGCGTGATGGTCGGGCGGCACGGGATCCGGATCCGGCCGTGGCCGCACCCGAACCCGGTGGAGGTGATGAAGGCGCACCAGATAATTGAGCGGGTCCAGAGGGAGCAGAGGATGCAATTCGTCGTGAAGAGCCCGAGGACGGTGATTGTGGTCACGCCTACCTATGTTAGGACTTTCCAGGCGCTTCACATCACCGGCGTGATGCACTCGCTGATGCTGGTGCCATACGATCTCGTTTGGATTGTGGTGGAAGCTGGAGGGGTTACCAACGAAACTGCTTCTATTCTTGACAAGTCTGGGCTCAGGACCATCCACATTGGTTTCAAGCAGCAGATGCCTACTACTTGGGAGGACCGGTACAAGATGGAGTCTCTGATGCGGCTTCGTGCTCTGAAGTGAGTTTTTCATTCTTAGCTTCTCTGGCATTTTTCTTGGTTTCCGTTTGGTAGCTTAGACAATTTAGGGAAAATTGATTGACTAATTTCCTCATAGAGGAAAGCTAAGAATTTAGTTCAAATCGAGAGCTTATTTAGGATTAGGGTTTCACATTGCAAAATTAGCAGATCACAGCTACAGTTTTAGTTTCCCTCCTTCAATAGTCCTTTTTCCTAGTTGATAATATTGTTAATTTGACTGGTTCATAATCTGACTGAGACTACTGATTCATATATATTGCGAGAATGAGAAGTTATGGAAGACATAAGGTTTCAGTTACTGTTCTCATTTGGTTTACTTGATAATCTTACAATTTAGATGTAGCACTTAGTAGTTGCTAGAGTGTGCATTTGATATGGCTAGTTTGTAATGGACCAGAGTCATACAAGAGGAGAAATTGGATGGAGTGGTGATGTTTGCGGATGATAGTAATATGCATAGCATGGAGCTCTTTGATGAGATCCAGAAAGTGAAATGGATTGGTGCACTTTCAGTTGGGATTCTTGCTCATACGGGCGATACAGATGAACTGTCATCAGTAATGCCTCAAAGAAAGGAGGGTGAGGGGACAGAGTCGATGCCTGTCCAAGGTCCTGCTTGTAATTCATCGGATCAGTTGATTGGTTGGCATACCTTTAATTCATTGCCATATGCTGGGAAGAGTGCAATTCACATTGATGACAGAGCAGTTGTGCTCCCCAGGAAACTTGAGTGGTCTGGCTTTGTGCTGAACTCGAGATTGCTCTGGAAAGAAGCTGAAAATAAACCAGATTGGATGAAGGACCTTGATACACTAGGTGGGGCTGATGAAGCTGTAGACAGTCCATTATCACTGCTGATGGATCCTTCTGTGGTGGAGCCTCTTGGGAGTTGTGGGCGGCAAGTTTTGCTTTGGTGGCTTCGTGTTGAAGCTCGTGCAGATAGCAAATTTCCTCCAGGGTTAGTGTCTTACCCCTTTGCTTTTTATTATGAATTTTAATATGTTTGACGAATATAACTGAGGTTGTTGTTCTTTTCTATGTCGTAAGCTAATTTTAATGGCTAATCATTTTGCTTATAAAAAAAGTAAAAGAACTATGGAAGAACTCATAACTTATTCAATGCTGTACCGTGGTTCCAGTTGCTCTCTTTTGCATGCTTTAATCCTCTTTAATTTGATTGTTGATGCCTTTACATTCTGGCTACATGAATAATAGAACTATAAATGTTAGTTGATCTTTTAGTAAACTTCTTTACTAGTCTTCTATGTGTATTGAGGTTGCAATCAGTAGTCAAAGGGTCTGGGCTGCTTCATACTTAGCACTAATAGGTAACTTATTCTTGCATGAGGTGCTGCTTCTTGACTAAACTGTATAACTTAATATATCAATGACTACCTTATGATCTTGATTTGGAACTATAGTTGTAAATAGTTTTATGTCAAAGACAATAAAATTTTAAATTTCAGAGCTCCATGCATTTTCCTTTTTTGTCTTTTGTGTTTCCAAATTTTCTAATGTGTAGGATTTTGGTGTGAACAATTAGTTGGATGGGGTACTGTGAATGGTCTTGGAGTCAACTCTTATACTCTGAGGTTTTATTTAATTGCTTGACTTGGTCGACTATTTCAAGTGCATGTTCACCTTACTCTGGGTTACTTACTTAGTCATGCTCACCTTCCAAGTCTTAGCTATGACAAAAAAATAAAAAATAAAGTTGTAGATATTCTTGGTTAGTGAACATTCCATCTTGACTGTTAAGATTACTTTGAGAATAAAACCATGAGGGGAAACTTGTTCTTCCCCTGCATCAAAATGTATGATGTCATTTATGCTCACATTTTTAGACACCTAAGTAATAGCTGCTTGGATCAAAGTCACGACTCCACCATTTTTTTTATTTGAGAGAGAGGCTCCACAAGAGTGGGAGAGAGAGAAGCCCAACATGAGTGAGAGAAAATAGAGGTGAGTAATAATACCGTTGTTGGGATTTGAGACTCGAACCCTGGTCTCTAGGACTAGAGTTCTAGACTAACCAGTCATGGTCCTGAACAAGTAGATTCTGCTAATAAAGATTTATACATAAGTCTATTGTTCATTTATTTTAATATGGCAAACTAATGATGAGGAACACTCAAAAGCACTTATTCCATTTTTGTTATGGCCGAATACTTTATGGTGTAAGCCACTCTTGTGTTTTTGATATGGATATACATGTGTCGTCTTTCAATATAGTTGCAACTTGCTAACTTATTTGTGTGAGTTTTAGGAGCTGTCAGTCATTACCTTAACTACATTAGCACACTAACATTTTTGATGTAGGGAATAAAACAATTTCCTAAAGCTTGATCTCTCTAACTAATTTAGCGCAAAGATTTTATTACCTAAATAGCTTTAATTACTAAAATCTTCTCTGCTTAGGAGTAAAAGAATATTGTTGGAGTGATACCTGCACGACCTAAGAATATGGAATCACGTTCATCTGCTGAAAACTTTTTCTTGTCATCTGGGGTCTTAAATTATAATTGACCTCAGGATGGATGATCAACTGATCTCTAGGTTTAGCTGGCTTTGAAGTTTGTTCTAGAATTGTAGAGCTTACCTGGTTGAAAAGGCGTTAGATTCTTGTGATCGAGGCTTATGTGAGGCTAGGGAGTAGAACAGAATGACGCCAGCCACTTTAATATGCCAACCATGCTTAAAATTAGCTGGAATGGATCTCTTATACCCAAGTGCTTGCAGTAGTAAAGTTAAATTGTTCTATAATTGTTTAACGAGATTAGTTGAGTCCTTCCACTTTCCAATATATTTCGAAATCACTATTGTGAGTTAATTAATTCTATCTCATTATGTCACATCCACTATTAGACAAAAAAGACAATCCCATTCTGGATGTTGTAGTGATACATATTCAATTAGGAAGCCAGCTCAGTGTATAATGTGAAGGTGTAAAGAAGCCCACAGGTTAGTTAGACTTGTTGAGATTGTAGAGAATTTTTTTATTTTTATTGATAGCTCTTAATTAAGTACAATAAGAGCTTTTATGTTGGGGGAGACCGAGCCTACCAAGGAGCACCAAGCGAACCCATGATATACATGTGGACACCTAACAATCTCCCCCTCCACATTGAGCCTTTCATCACATCAGTATGGTCACTCCTAAGCCCAAAATTTACCCGTTCTACTTATAACTCACAGAAACATCTCATCCTATTCCGCACTGACCATCATGAGGGATATCAATCATAGCTTCAGGGGCTACTAGCCTACTACCCCAGTTCAACTAGGAGATTACCTAGCCCACTTAGCAGGAGAGTCCATTGTTGGGGAAACCTGGCCTACCAAGGTGGAGCCACGAGCAAAGCTCATGATATGCGTGTTGGATACCACCTTGACCCAGAAGGCTAGTTTTGAAGGTCATGGTCCAAGATGTATATCTACACTAACCCCTTAATAACCTCACTTAGCTCAGCATGAACCATATTCAAGTGATCAGGTGCGATCAACAAAGATGTGGGAGCAAGACTCACATGTGGACACCTAAACACTTCATAGGGGATTGATTGTCTTGCACTAAATAGGAAACAAGCTAGGCGTAGAGAGTAAATGACGAATGTGAAATAAACTAGCACAAGAATTTTAATAGGAAATAATTACGATAACCTAGCAAGAAATACTCCATTTACCATTTAGAAGAGTACAAGCCATGTTGGATTTGTTCCTCTTGATGGACCATGTCAGAATTGAACTCTTAGGTGCAATTCTATTTGGCTGGTCAGGATATGAGTGCTAGATCCAAAAGAGAATGAACGGAATAAATTCACTGTGGAGTGGCTCCATCTGAAGTCTTCTATGTTTCTTCCTTCTATTTTGGCGGGATTTAGTCAATGAAATTCAGTGTGTAGGGTTGCTGAACTACTCGTGATAAAGGATATATCTTGACTAGTCACCGAAGTGACACTGACTGGATTTCTGCGTGTTTGTAGATGCAGTGTCACTATACATAGCTATGATGTTCCTTAATCACACTGTTAAATATCAGTTTATTTACTTTGCTTATTTGTGGAGTTGGAAATTGCTGGACATGAAGGCATCTATGGAATTGTTCTTACTCTGATTACCTAAAATTGTTTCTCTTTTCACTCACTGACAAATCAACACTATTTGCAATTTTTGTTGACATGCATTATTCTCATACAGATGGATAATTGACCCTCCTTTGGACATCACTGTCCCATCCAAGCACACACCATGGCCAGATGCACCTCCTGAACTCCCAGCTACTGAAAAAGTGATCAATGTCACAGAGCACAAAGTGAAGCGTTCACCAAGAACTAGGACACCCAGATCAAAACGAAGCTCCCGTGGTAAAAGAAAGCATGAAGCAAAAACCGTGGATGCCGCAGGATATACTGAACAAAAATAAATCATCTTTAGCCGGCCAAGAAATTGGAGATTTGAGATTCCATAGTGTTCAGTAGCATTGAAATCTTGATTAGCAACTGATCACACCAAGTACATACGGGGAAGGCAATTGTTACAGCAGGCTGCGATGATACTAGTATTCTGCTTGGCTTGTAGCTTCAGTTTGAAAATCATTTTATTTTTCTTATATAGTTGTCGAGGTGATTGATATTTTGATGATGTGAAAAAATGGTATGCGAAGAGAGCCTTGCATCTATCTGCTGCTGGGAAAGCTTGTATTCAGTGTGTTTCAAATGTTATACATAATTCCTAAATAGGATATAGAGTTTGTCTTCAGTGTTGGAATTTTTGAAGAACAAGTGAATCAGTGTCATAAAGTTGTCCATTTACAATCAATTGCTTTGTGATTATGCCTGTGCAATACATGATTTCGGGAAAAGTAAGGTAAAAAAGATATTTGCCTAGAACCTCGTTGATTGGGTAATTGTCGAGGGATCACCGGTACATGGCGAATTCAAGTTGGAACGTGCAACCCAGACAAAGTTTATCAAAAAAATAGAATATGATGAAGGAGAGGAGGATATAGTCGGCCTGGTGGTGATGACTTCTGTGGTGGTTGTCGCGGAGTATCTAAAGGTGGAGATGGTGATATAAACGCCGTTGTGGAACTAGTCATTGAAATGTGTATGCTGTATTAATTGTGGGAATTAGAGATTTTCTACTAATGTTCTTCTCTTGAAGACTGACAACTCTATCAATAAAATTGAAATATTAGATGAAAAGAAACTCAACATTTGTCAAATGAGAGTGTTAGTGATGAAATCTTGATCAATTTAGCTTCCGAGAAGGATAAAAAAAAAAAAAGAAACCGACAATGAAGTATTTAGTCATGAAATCCCGATCATTCCTTAGAAAAGGCAATCAAGAAGCTAAAACTCGTACATACACACATATTCAGGCCTATATCTAATACCGGAATGAAGTACGCCTTATACTTCAGCATAAAAGCATGAGTTTATTTTCCGGTTGAAAAATCAGAAATTTTTTTATATATCTAAATACTTTAAGAGATTAGTAGAGAATGAGACAAATCTATGAATTTAATAAGTTTTGAAGAGCTTGTAGAATCAAAAGGCAACTAAAAATGCAGAAAAGAGGTGCTTATAGATCTTGAACGAGGTAGTGATGACAATAAACTTGAGTTAGAAATAGAAGAAGCATGATAAGTAAGCATGCACAGTAATAGGTTTCATGATTACTTGTTCTTTGAGATAAATTTGGAAGCATAGGTACAACATAAGTGTAGGGATCAGGAATGGATCATTAATACATGGAAACCAACAAACATCCTTTGACCTACTGTTATGGGCAAACAGAAAGAGAACCCACAAGTTTTGGAGAAAAAGATCAAATCAAAATCTTGGAATTTGTTTTTTTGCCAATTAAAAAAAGAAAGGGAAGAGAATAGTGCAACATCCACAAGGCCACCAAGATGGATAGAGCCATGTGGTCATCTCATGTAGAGCACCTCCTATTGGTTGGTGTGGGTGGTTACCCTCACTGCTTGTTGGATCTAACTTTCAAAACTTCTTTGGATATAACATTTGCTCCACCAATCATTCTACATATTTATCCATACCCTATTCCCATTGTTGATTGTTCATCTTGGATACTAAATTAAACAATTTAGGTATTAGAATCTTCATAATATTTTCTTGATTTTGATTACAGTTGATAAAATCGATTGGACATTTACAAAAAATTTCTATATTCTTATTTGTTTTGCCTGATGTCAAAACTATAAAATAATAATACATTTTTAATTGTATATGAAAAGAAGAAAAATTAAAAATTAGATTCTCGTTTACACACTATCCTCATGGTCTCTCTTTCGTTGCATATTCTTAAAGTTGCTTCTTATGACCAGACCTCATGTACTCGCTCACTCACTGCAAAAAAAAAAAGAAAAACAAATAATGAAGGGTTATTAAATTAATGTATGATTAATTTTTTTTATCAGAAATAAACATATATTAAAAATAAAGAATAGATCCCGAGAGCCACGGCCTCATAAAAAGAGCAAGCGAATGTATGATCAATTTAACCATACTTTTAACAAAAGTATAATAAATAATATCTATATAATTTCATTTATTTTATTTTTGAAATATATATAATTTCATTTAATTTGTGTGTATTTTCATATCAGTTTTATATTTATGTTTAAGGAAAAAAATCACTTTAACTAGTAGTATTAGAATTTAAATACCAACGATAAAGAAGAAACTCAATCGTATTTTAAACTTGAATCAAAAGTTTTTATTGCTTTCAAAGTAATTGAGGTTTTTTTTGAAACTCAAAATAATTAAGTCATCTTATGGAATCTACAGCTATTATATTTAATAAGGATAATAGTGTGTAAATTTTTCTTGAAAATTGGAGCTCAACTTGTGTGAGTTGGTTGGCTTTAAAAATCGATAGATTCAAGAAGAATAAAACATTATGGAGCAACATTTTGTGTATCGTTTCCCAAAATCCATATACCAATACGACGTCGTTCGGACCATTTCATCTATTAATAGTATCTTTTTCAAATCCTATATAAACCCACATGCACACCCTCTCTTCTTCACCACCACCTTTCAGCTCCATCTACCATTCT
>JAYMSW010004821.1:0-10623 GCA_036897725.1 Erodium texanum | reverse complement strand
TATATACAAAGAGTTAAAATGATATTTTATCAGAGCATCAACAGTAGAACGTCCGATGGTGGTTATGTCTGTTATTTGGCAAGTGATGCAGCCTAGTTGACAATGGAGTGTTTGTATAGCTTTTAATCCAAAATTCGATGGTTGAGATTAGATCATTGTTTTATATTTTAAGCTATGTTTGTATTAGTTTATATTTGATCGAATTTCAAACTCATATACATTAAATGCACGTAAAATAACATTGATTAATTTGTAGGGAATGGGGATATATTTTGTAATTTGATCGGATCTAGTTAGTTAGAACGGTGAAGAAATTAAATATAATTTTTCTTAATTTTTAGGGTATGATTTATTAAATATTAATTTGAATTATTATAATGAAGTCTGTAAACATGAAAAAAAAATGGCAAATACAAAATATATTTGATTTATTAAATTAAATAAGTTGAAGCCAAATCTTTTTTGAACAGGGGTCAAACACTATAATTTGGACACGTAGTAGTTGTACCCTATTTTATAGTAACTATTTATTTTATTTATGAATTAACCAATCACTGTAAAAATAAAAAAGAGAAGAGAAGTGGTAGTAAAGACAGTTACGCGAATTTAGCAGAGCATCTATGGAATAACCAACCTTCTAAATCTAATTAGCCATTATTAACCTTAATTGAGACTTATTAAGTCGTAGGTGGCGCCAATATTACGTCGTCACTCCCTTCTCTCTCTCTCTTACTTCAAACACGTCCCTGTTTTCTTCTCTCTGCTACCATCGAGACCTTCCCACTCGGTTACGCTCCTTCGCTGCAATATCTGTCTCCGATCACCGCCCGCATTTCTCCTCCTCCCCGATCTCTCTCCCCGACCTCTTTCAGTTTCCGAGCATCTGGATTCCAGAGAAGTCGCTGAAATCGAGGTTCCGTTGATTTCAGTCTGGAACTCGGCTTCTCTGTGCAGACCCACGTGCTCGCTGCAGGTGAGGTTTTGTTTTCTTCTGGTTTTTACTTCTTAGAGAATTTTAGGGTTTGTAATTTTACTGCATTTTGCTGTTGTTATGTTGCGATTTTGGGGGTAAATTCCTGGTTTGATTGTTGATGTATGAGTAGATGAAAGCTTAGAAGGAAAATGATTGATCGATTAGGAAATTATTGGATCCAATTGTTTTTTTTTTGTGGGTATTGGGGCAATGTTCTGACAATTAGTATTTGAGATTCAATGAACGGTCTCCCTCTCTGTCGTTCCTGTTTCAGATAGATTACTTGAAACTGTTAGATTGATGAAAATGGTGAGTCTGTCTGTCTCTGGAATCACAGACACAAGCCTGTCAAGCTCATACATTGTGTTCTTTGTTTTCTCCATTATTCAAGTCTCTAATAAGTGAATCAGAAGATTTATTGTATATTAAAGTTCATAACCCTTGTTGTGGGTTAAAACATAAAGTATATATTCTTGGCTCATACATATTAATTTAATCCATCTTTTTTTAGTGAAATAAAGTCAGAATTGTTACTGTGAAAGTGTGAATCCATTGGGATAGCCAATGATCTTTCTCGCACATGGTCTCGTCCCACATCCTCCAAGAACATTAGCACCCTCAGTTTTCAACCTTGTAACAATCTTTTGAGATTTAAATAAGTAAAGTCAGAGTTGTTACTGAAGAGGTGGGAAGGAGGGAGAGATCTCTTGGCAAATGCTGAGATCACTTTCATCCATTTCTCTTTCATGGAGGAACAAGCCAGAGGGGGTAGGGTGTGTTACTGAGTGAAGCCCATCTTCCAGCACACCCGACCATGTCACTCCCATGAGAGGGACAAAAAGGAAAGATATTACAGTCTTTCCTCTCTCTCTCTCTCTCTTCTAACCTGCACACCTCTGTCCTCTCTTAATAGACCTCTCACCATCCAGGTCCACTCTCTCTACCCTCCCCATTTTCTCAAGGGTCCCCACTCCCTACCCTGCAAATGCATCTTTTCCTGACCGTTATTGGGGCCGTTTCCTGATTTTTCATCGACCCCATTGTATCAAAGGTTGTTTTGTCATTCCCAAACCTCTTTTCATGGCTTGATCTGGTTGAATTTGGGGTTTCCTTGATGTAAAGAAAAATACCCTATTTGCTGCTGATTTGATTCGATTCCATTCTTCATGTGGTTAACTGTCTGATCTGATCACCGTAAAGATGTATTCTTTCCAATTCTGCTTTTGCTTTGTTGTTAGGTTCAGTAATTCCTTACTTTCCCTTTTTTCTATCTGTAGTATCTCACTTTTGCTCTGCATTTGTGGCAGATTTATTGCAGAGAAAAGGATCTTCTTTATGAGCAACTGGTTTGATTTGGATTGAATGTGAGATACAAGAAATGCTAGCTGTAAAATGTACCGTAGTTAGATGAGAAGATCTGTCCATGCTGTTTAGTCTCAATTGTGTGGATGGATGTATGCAATTCTAAGCACCAATTACAGAAACACACAGAAGTGGGTACACCAAGGCCACCACTGGTTCCGGCAGAAAGGAACAATGGAGTCACTAGCCGCCGCCCTCAAAGGAGGGACATTAGTTCAAGGCACAGATCAACTTCTCCCTCTCCCTCAGCAAATTCGGCACCCAGGCGTTGCCAGTCTCCAACACCCACAAGAACAGTGCAGACCACCTCTCTATCAGCAACGAAGAGGGCCCAGTCAGCAGAAAGGAAGCGCCCATCTACACCATCTTCTCCACCCAGTCCCTCATCCACACCAGTTAAGGATTCATCTACAGACACACAAATTTCCTCCAGAAAAGTTCTTAGTGGCCGCTTACCAGAGGGCTTATGGCCTTCTACAATGCGGAGTTTGAGTGTTTCTTTCCAATCTGATAGCAATTCCGTTCCTGTAAGTAAGAAAGAAAAACTAGTTACTAGTGCTCTTTCTGAGCACCCTTTGAGGCCGTCTTCAAATGTACATAAGCAGGTCGAAAAGCCCACGGTTGCAAGAAAGTCCACACCAGAGAGGAAGAGGAATCCTCTCATTGGAAAGATTGTGCCTGATCAGTCAGAGAATTCTAAACCAGTTGATAGTTTGCCTTCCAGATTGATGGACCAACATCGATGGCCTAGTAGAACAAGTGGAAAGGTATCATCCAATTCTTTAGCAAGAAGAGTGGATATCATTGATAAGATGGACAGGGCTTCAATTCCTTCAGTTTCGGGAAACAAGGCATCATCTGTGAGAAGACTGTCAGTAGACGGTGTGGTTAAACCTCCACAAAAAAGTACTAGTGATGCTACAAGGTTATTATCAATTGAGGATCGAGTTAGAATAGGACTTCATTCAGTTGATGATAATCACCTACTGGTATCTGTACCTAAGAAACTTGTTTCTGAAAAATCATTGGATAAAGTGACATCGATAGCCCCTACAGTTAGATCTCAATCTTTCCGTGCTTCCATCTCTTGTCCTTCATCACCGAGTAAAACTTCAGCATTATCATCCTCGGCTTGCAGAGGTGCTGATCCATCTCAAACAACTCTTTCCAGAGGTATAAGTTCAACTGCTGTAAGACAATCAAATCCTGCTAGAGGGCTCAGTGCAGCCCCAGCAAGACAGACCACTGCTGCTAGAGGGATCAGTCTAACCCCAGCAAGACCATCTACTCCTGCCAGAGGGATCAGTCCAACCCCAGCAAGACCATTGACTCCTGCCAGAGGGATCAGTCCGACCCCAGCAAGACCGTCAACTCCTGTTAGAGGGACCAGTCCATCTCCAGCGAGACCATCAACTCCTCCTAGAGGGACCAGTCCATCTCGCATAAGGCCATCTAATTCATCTAATCAAACCAGCAGTTCTGCATCTGTGCTCAGTTTCATTGCAGACTTTAGAAACGGGAGAAAGAGTGCAAACTACATAGAGGATGCTCATCAGCTACGGCTAGTATATAATAGATACTTGCAATGGCGATTTGCTAATGCCCAGGCAGATGCAGTGCTTCATATTAAGAAAGTAAACGCAGAGGTATGTATTACTTGGCTACATAAATTTGCTCCTTTCCTATACAACATTGCCATATTTATGTCATCATGTTTATCCTGCATGAATCAGTTTCCACTTTCTGTAGAGATCGTCTTGATGACTTTATAGGATGAAGTAATTGTTGTCAAACTGATTTCTTTCTATAATTCTAAGAAAAAGAAATATTGTTTAACCACTGCTTTGCATTTGCAACTATGGGATTTTGGAGAAGTCCTATCTGCTGGTGCTTATAGAGAAGGTAGTAGAAATTAGAAAATATATAATGAACAATGAAAAAGGAGCAATGGACAGAAAAAAGTTACTGTAAGTTGTTAACTATTATGCATAGAGCTGGCATGCATCCTGTTGTGTTTTCTCTGCTATGCTCATTTGTTTGAGATCAAAGTTAATGTTTCATAACATTAGTTACTTCTGAATCATATTAATCGATCTATATAGAATGTATAGTTTACTTTCAGTTTTTAATAATTTCTTTCTATACTACGATCTAAATTTTATCAAACTTGGTTCGGTGGTGCAGAAGAGTCTATACAATGTTTGGGATGATACTCAAGCTCTGTGTGATGCGGTGATTTTGAAAAGAATTGAGCTTCAAAAATTGAAGCTAGAGCTTAAGCTTAACGCGATATTAAATGGACAGGTAACATTTCCTCTTTGCTTTGGTGTTTTAATTGCAGGCATTTATCTTACTAGATGAATGATGTTCGAAAAAAATTTCATCTCAGATGTCATCATGATTAGTGCCTTCTTTTTTTATGGAACTCCCAAATGTATGTTGCTCAGATGTACAAAAATTTAACACTTTAATATGTCTATTTTTGAATTCTGTGTTTTTATTTTACAATTATGATTTCATATATTAGGAACTCTGGATCCCCCACTTTATCTTTAAAAGTGAAGTAAAACCATCTCCTTCTATGATTCAAAGATGACATAATATAACCGAGTGAACCAAAGTCTAAATGTTGAGGTCAAGTTAGGTTTACTGGTAATCACCTATCGAAGACTATCGTACATTCTTCAGGACAGGTAGCATTTGATGTGAAACTCGAATCTGCCATGGATACATTTCAAGAAAGTACTAATATGACCTCAATAGTGAAGTATAAAACATTGAGGTTTAGTGGGCATTGTTAAAAATCACAACATTGGTTTAACAAGTAGTTAAATGGTGGAAAATATTATCTCATAATGTATAACCAGTTACTGGACAGTAGGAAAGCAAATGGGGTAGAAAAGATGGAGCATACAAACTGCAAGGTTATAGAGGAATGTTTATTTAATATGGCCTATGGAGCAAATTATGATTTACTCTCAGCCCTGATACAAATTGAGCATCAATACCTGTAACACTATGTTGTACCAGGAGAAATTGTCTATTATCCTTGGTCATACTTGTAATGTTTAGAAGCTTTCAAGTTTTTGTATGAACTTTTTTTTTCTCTTTCCTCTTTTTATTTTACCGTGGAAATCTGTGGCAACCTTATTATGAAGCAATGCTATTTTGTAATTTCCATGTATTACAATTGGTTCAGATGGCCAGCCTTGATGATTGGGCTTTACTTGAAGGGAGTCATGCTAGTTCTCTATCTGGAGCAGTAAAGGATTTTGAGGCATGCACTCTCCGTCTTCCAGTTACTGGAGGGGCAAGGGTAAGCTGTTCATAATGTGATAGAAGTTGATTACTGATAAGAGGAACATTAACATCATTGGTGGGTTTCATTTGTACAGGTAGATATTGAATCTTTGGAGCTCGCTATTTGCTCAGCTGTTGATGTGATGCAAACGATGGGATCCTCAATCTGTTCTTTACTGTCACAGGTGAGATTTATAGTGTGGTTTTATTTTGATTGAGTTGTAAATAGCATGTTTAGGATAAAACCAGATTCACTTTACTCGAGTCTACTTTATATTTATGGGGTTTCTATGTTGTATAACATGATGTTTTGTTCTTATGGGCTTTAGGTGGAGATGATGAACAGATTGGTTTCTCAGCTTGCTGTTGTAACATTACAAGAGAATGACATGCTTGATCAATGTGAATCTTTATTGGCTTCAACAGCTGCTATGCAGGTAACAACAAAATATGATGTTATGCTATGCCCAACATTGTACCTGATATTAGAAACTGCAATGGCATGTCAAGCCTGTGACTAGTGCAACCACACATGTAGGATTTGGAGATATAGTTTATTACAAAGTCAAGTTTGATTCATGTCGTGGAGGTAGGTGGTTGGGTTCAATTAACTAACCTGCCCACCGTCTTTCCTCATGTGCCCTGTTGGAGTCAGTCACATGGCCAACACCAATTTTGTCTCTAGTCTGGATTCACTCACATGGTTTAGCAGCAAGAATGTTTCTCTTGGCAAGTCATTGTTTTTGATTTTATGTTGACAAGCCTGTCTAGTTCCTGAGAACTAGATATGAAGACAAGTTGTGAAATTATCATGAACATGCATGTCTTGTCCTTGATGAGTTGATAATTGTGGTTTTTGGCATGTACCAGGTGGAGGAGCACAGCCTCAGCGTCCATCTCTTGCAAATGAGACAAGCTTTGGACAACAAGCTGTGTGGCTGATTCATGCACCACTCTTCCAAGCTCTAACAATTCACTGCTTCCATTTCAGGCACAGCCCGATGTGTCTGCTTAATCACACATATATATATATTATAGGTCTCATTGAGTGTAAATTTCTTTTTTTTTTTCTTTTTTTATCCCGCTTGTCTTTTATTTATTTTTTATTTAATCTCCATCAAATCATTTCCCCTTGTAATTCTTTGTTAGTCCAAGCACTACATAACAGAGAAAAAAAGGAAACAAGATTGAGATTCAGCCAATGTACAAAGCAAAGTTCAAAGCAAAAAAAAGAAGATTAGTGTCTCTTGCAGTGTCATAACTTTTGCATGAAATATTGGCTTATTTTGTTATTGGTTTCTGAGGTAACAACAATGAAGGAAGTGCAATTCTGAGTGGCATTACAAAAGAGTGATGAACAAACAACAAATATTTCCTTGGTATGAGATCTAGGGGATCAGTTGTTTCCCTACATGTAAACAACAAATATTTGAATTCCATAATAAATTTGTATAACACAAAAATGACACTCTTCCTAGCTATAGCTATAGCTTTATTGTTCATTCATGTCTAAGCAATGCATATGCAGAAAGAGATGAAATGGGGGTGAAAGGATAAGACGTGTTTCAGCAATTGAGGCCACAGTGCTTGGTATCAGGGCCTTTGGTCTTCATGACGAAAGGGTCAATCCTGACCCAAAGCAAGGAGAAGATGGAAGCCATCAAGACCGACCATATGACAACAATGGTGGGTGTCCTGTTCTGCCTCCCCATCAGACCCTTGAGGAAGGGATAGAGATGGACGATGACCCAGAATGCGAAGAACAGCTTCCCGAATAGCGGCCCCCAAGAATCATACCCGTTGTTTATGGCATCAGAAACTCCCGCCACCACTCCCACCATATTGATGATCAAGATCGTCGTCGGAGGGATCAACAAGGTCGTCCACTTGAATGCGTATAGCTCTCCGAAGTCCTCGTCATCGTTGGTCTTTGATGTCACCGTGAAGTTGGTGTCGATTCCGGCCAAGACCTTGAGCAGACCTTGCACAACAGCGAAGAGATGGGCAGAGACGCCGCCGATGACCCAAAATTGCTCGTTCCTCCACCACTCCTCGATGCTCACTCCACTCCACCTCAGCTCAAGAATGCCAGTGGCGAAGATGGATATGAAGAGGGAAATGAAGAAGAGACTAGCAAATGTGCTGATCTGCATGCATCAAGAAGATAATTAATAAATAAATTAAGCAAGAAAGGTAAAATGTAGGGGCAGAGGGGTGTTCATGTGTACCGAAGGCATGATGAACTTGTCGGTGAGCAAGCAGACGGCGGGGAGGATACAGTAGGCGAGGAGGGGCAGAGAGGTGAAGGGATAGACTGTGGTGTTGATGTAAGAGAGTCTCTCGAGCCACTTGAGGTTTCCTCCCTTGTACCCATATATCAGAGGGCTGTGTCTGCTGAAGAAGATCTCCACCGACCCCAGAGCCCACCTCAGCACCTGGTTCAGCCTATCTGACAAGTTGATCGGAGCCGATCCCTTGAAGGCCGCTAGTTTCGGCATACAGTATATAGACCTCCATCCCCGGCAATGCATCTTGAATCCTGTCAAGATATCCTCTGTGATCGAACCGTAGATCCAACCCAACTGCATCAAGTATCAACCAAACAAGAAAGATAATCAACTTCTGTTTGAAAATGAAAGATGTCATTTTGATGTTGTCGGTTACCTCTAAGCCCCAATCAGTTTTGTCTTCGTATCCGCAACTGATGACGTGAATGGCTTCTTTAAGCAAGGCTGCAGGGCTGGAGGAAGGAGGGACACCTCCTTCTTCCATTAGAGTCGAGGTCACGAATATTGCTGACTGTCCGAACTTTTGTTCGAAGTTCATTTGTGACATCAACAGCTCCTTGTCATCATCCATGCCTATTCATAGGTTTGGAGAAATTCGTGTTAGGAACAAAGTCTGTAATGATATGATAATATGAGATGTGATGTGAAGAAACCTTCAATGGTTGAATCATGTCCATTTGCACTGCCATGCTTAGAGAACTTGGCCTTCTTGCGGCGTCCGAAACATGGGCAGCAATCACAGCTTACCATCTTTGGGCGCTTAGGGCCCTTGGGGGGATCGTACCCGTATAAGGCTTGTCTCCTGAAAACGCATCCCGTTCCCACGTAAACCGGTCCTTGAAGTCCATCAAGACCTTTCATGTTAATCTATATAGAAGCCAATGAACATCATTTCTTGTTTGTAATATACATATGAAATTAGTAAGGAAATGAGCACAAAGAGGCTTATTACATCGAAGAAGACAGTGTTTCTGTTGGCATAACGATCGTTCCTGTCAATACCATCAAACCTCTGAGGGAACTGAACATAGCAAACCCCTTTCCCGACCTGTGGATCCATCAAGAAACACATTGCTTCCCTCACGGCCTTGCTGTTATTCACGTAATGATCACAATCCAAGTTCAGAATGTAAGGAGCATTGGTAAGCACGGCCGAGACACGAATCTGAAGATTCACAAACAATGTCAAATAAATTACTCCATGGAATCAAAACAAAGAACTGACTTGAGGAGATTTGGTTTACCAGGGCATTCATGGCACCGGCTTTCTTGTGATGCTGGAAACCAGGCCTCTTCTCACGAGACACATAACCCAGACGAGGAAGCTCATTTCCATCGGTGTCATGGCCTCCGCTATGGCCCAAAAACACTTGAATCATGCCCGGATGATCCTTAGTGTTGTTCCCTGGCCATGGCGTCCCGTCTTGCATGATCCATCCCTCGGGAGGCACTTTTGTAGCTTTCGCAACCAACGCATTGGTCCGCACCTTGAATTCTTCATATTCTCTCTGCCAAACCAATCACATAAAACTTAACTTCCCAAATACACATATTATGTAATAAACTGAGGATGTGTTACCTTCATGGCTCTGCGCTCCTTGACAAAGGTAGGCTGCACTTTGTCCTTGAGATAATCGATCTTGAGACTGAAGTACATCTCGGGAGCTCGAGGCTCGATCTGAAACTTCTTGCAGAACGGAACCCACTTCCTTGCGAACTCAGCAGTCTCGGACAAGGCCTCGAAGGTGAGCATGGAAGCTCCATCATCAGAAACATAACAAGAGACCTTGTCAACAGGGTAGTCCACAGCCAAGATTGACAAAACCGTGTTGGCCGTGACAAGTGGAGGCTCCTTCATGGGATCCACCGTACTCACGAAGAAATCAACCGGAGATAGCATGTTAGGCTCGCCTTCGCGCTCATACCTTAGAGAGAGGCGATCCAGATAGGTCTCGCGGTCGATGGGGTACCACTTGGGGAACTGATCCAAGAAATAGCAAACCAGATTTCACAGCCGATGGATGTTAGCCATAGGCCAATGGCGTTTTCCACGGGATTCAAGATTCTGTAGCGGAGAAAGAATGCAAGAATGACGAGACGGGCCACGATGACCATCCTGTACGGATTGATCTTGCTGGACGCGATGGAAACTTTCCTCGAAAGTGGCAGCCTTGCCTCGTCCATCCTACAAACCATTTGGGTCAATCAATCATATATGATATGGAGATTATAAGATAGATAGATGGAGATACGTACATGTCCGGATCATTGGCGTCGTCTTGGTCTTGGCCCAGGTTGCCTTGCTGCAGCTTCCAATCGTCCATCCTCTCCTTCCATCCCAACTCCTTCCTTTCCTCCCATTTCTCGCTTCCTACAAGTTTGGCTTTCACTTATCAATTCGAATGAGTTGAGTGTGAGTAAACATGAATCAATTTAGTAGCTATTAGCTAAAGAACCCACCGGCTTCGGAGACGGGGTAAGGGTGCACTCGTTTGTGGAGCATCTGGTCTCCATGGCCGTGAGACGATATAGGGAACTCCCCACTCACCTGAAAAAAATAAGGTCGGTTAATAGGTAACATAGCTTATCTTGTTAATAGGTTGGGAGCTTCGGGCTTACAGGTCGGGATCGGCCTCCGGCTATGACCGGTGGGAACTGGGCAATTTGGTCGGACTCGTCGGGGGCTCCGCCGCAGCCCCA
>JAYMSW010004820.1:0-10625 GCA_036897725.1 Erodium texanum | reverse complement strand
CTCTCCACCACTCCTATATCGCCTCCAACAACGCACGGAGAGAGGAAAAGGCGTGGTCTTTTTTGATGGACCGAAGACGACCTGAAGTTTCCACAAAATAACGCCCAATATTGCCCTCTGGAGTAGTAATATTAGCAACTAAATGGGGGTATTCAGGTCATTTAAAATCCATGGTCTCTCCCACGGTTCAACTGAAGCACTGAACTGTTTTGCAGACAGTTTCTGTATCATAAAAGTGATAGAAGAGATCAGTCCTCGCGAGTAGAATGACGGAAAGAGGACTGAGTTTTTGAATTAATTACAGGGCTGACACTGTCTCATAACTTACGGTGGTTCTCTGAGGTGTATTTGGGTAAAATTGTGATTAGATATACATATGCTAGATCTCGTTACATCGTATGTACGTGATTTTTTGTTTTTCGTTTTATTTTCAAAGGAAATGAGTTAATTTGACGGGGAGGCACGCACGTTTTTATCCGAGTTAGAGTTTAATTTTTTTTACTTGTAAATTAGCAATGCAAAGGCTACTTTGTATTAGACTCAGACTTAAAGTTTCCAATACAAAAACTATGACTTTTGGTGGGCCATTTTATCGTAATCTATATGATAACGATTTAAAGAGCATGGGCTGATGTATTTTGATTTTACGAGGAAAAAAAAAATTTAACATGCTTTTATAATAGTATTGTAATACAAAAATGAGGTAACTGCATACAGTTCTTTTTTAATATTTTATATTGAATATTTGGAAATTGTTAGATGAAATATCAATAATATATGTAGGTTATAAAATAGTGTAGACTTTGATCTTAAAACTAATAAAAACTGTTAAACTTAAAGTCGATTTCTATAATCCAAATGAAAAATTAAGGGTACAACTTCCCTAGCGAGACCAAATTATGTTCAGTTAAGTAGTATACAATTGTATTTCTTATCTTCAAATAAGTTCATATTTATTAGCCCGCAATTTATTTCTCAAGTACCCTACTTATATTTTAGTTCCTCACACTTACGTAAAAGTAAGAAAATGCAGTTGTATGTTACGAAAAAAAAAAAAAAGTGACCTTTAACTTGGAAATGGTTGGAAATGAAATCAAGAGGAAATTGTGGTGCTTCTCCATTAATGGATATATGGATTAATGACAACTCAATTTCTCATAACCATAATCAAAAATTTACATTTCCATAGTGATTGAAAGAAACTAATATAAAATCAAACTCAACAGGCCTTTTGGCTAAGATCAAGTGTAAGATGAGAGAACATAGAACGATGGATGTGACATTGTGAGACATGTTTGGGGAGTTTGTGTACTAGGCACAAACCATTGGAGACTTGGGTTATCTTTTATTTGTCTGAAAGTGTAAACAAAACAGATTACATAGAGTTTGTGTACTGGGTTCTCTCTTCTTTATACACTACACATCACTTGTTCTCACCAGATTTGCTCTGATCTTGTGTTTTTGTTGCATAGTTTTTGTCAGAGTTCCACGTCGAATAGATGTCAATCATTACACCAATTTAAATAATAGGGTTCAGCTTTCACCTATCAGTTTGAATTTTAAAGTGGGTCAGGCCTTAACATACTATCAGAGTCGGGTTTGTCGCCTACCTACACCCCTTTAAGCCATCATCAAGGTGGGCTATCGTCCCACGTGTGAAGTCCGACGTTCAATACCGGCTTGCACGTGAGGGGTGTCAGAATCGTCCCACTTCGAGCTTTTAGGTGGGTCGAGTCTTAACAGTTTTGATCTTTTACTCCACATCTCCTTCATTTTGAGTAGAAAAGGGTCCCCTTTCTTAGGCCCTTTGATGGGTTTCATGCAGATGCATAACTTTTGAATTCTCTTGAAGTGTTCTCAATTTGAGTTCTGTTAGGAAGAATGATGAGACAGAAAATGGGCACTCCTTTGTTGATTCATAAGGTTTCTTGAACTCTGAGGTACTTGTTATGAAGGAACCAGAGATTAAGCCCCAAGTCGTGCCCGATCCTTTGTTGATTCAGAAGGTTTCTTGAACTATAAGCATTACACTCCATAACAGTGTGACAATGATCTGAAATGTTCATCAGCCTCGTTTACAATCGACCCACCATTGATGAACTTGCAAAAACATCAACTAGCTCTGAATAATGCGAAGCTGTGATGCATTGTACAATCTTCGGTCTTCACACAATGCAGCCTTCTCCTATGCCCATCCACATCAGGTTCGGGTCGGTTCGGTTCGGGTGTCCAATAAATGAAATGGGTCGACGATTTTTATGCACGAGGTTTCTTTTTTGTAAACTCCTTTGTCTCAAGAGTTTATTTCACATAGTTCTCTTAGAGGTTTCTTTTTGTAGTTTGTTAGTTGACTTTTGTTCTTGATGATTACATCACATGTTACAACTATAATGTTTGATGTAAGTTAACTATTGACATTTCCAGTCACACAGCAATTTAAGGGATATCATGATAAATTGGTTCAAAGTATCCTAGTATGTTTTTTTATTCCTTTCAATCAATACAAATGTAACTTAGAACTTTTCATTTTCTCTGAAGCCTTGACTATAATTTAAATTTGATTTCTATATCAGCTCTACCATGTTCTTCTTGAGTTGAGGATGAGGATAATAGTTTTGGGCTTTGATGCTACAACTGTGAACTGGGCTTGTAATTATCAAAATGGTGTGATTAACTGTTTAAAACCAATCTATATTATGTCTTCTCTCTTCATCAATAGGAATCTTAGATATTGGGTTTGTAATTTACAAGGAGCATTGACTCTATGATGAATATTTCACTCTCAATGTTGATCATCTTAATATGAAATCGCTTTCTTAGATATTGGTTGTAATATGGGTTTTGTTGTTTGAATGATGTTCATCTATCTATTGCAATTTACAATTATTCCCAGTGCATATTAGTTCAGAATTTGAGCAGGGTGAAATAGATTTTTTTTTTTTTTTTTTTTTCTTTGTATATTTTAACATTATATATTTCTGTCTTGATAGAAAATATTTTAAATTTCATGTTAAGTGTGCTGATGAGACAGGGATTCATTTAGTATAGTAATCAATTAATAAAATGATTATAGTTGTAACTAACTACTTGGCTTTCATTCAAGAAACATGGTGTTATGATTTATTGCTAAAAGAGATTTTTTGTGGTCATATAATCCAAAACATAACTCAAAGGTTAGGATTTAACCACTGAAGTTGATTAAGCACTGTAGAAAGGTGGACCAAAAGAGAGAGTTTGGTTAAGTACTATTAGGTGTAATCATGCAGCAAAGGGGCAAAATGGTCACAACAGTTGTATATAATCCTAGCATTCATACCACTGACTCACTTCTTTGGATAGTTCTTCTCTGCAACCACTCATTTCTGTTCACCACCTCTCTCTCTCTCTCTCTCTGAGACCTTAGATTTCATCTGATTCAATCCTTCAAAAAAGCTCTCTGCAATTGACTTTCCTCTGGTTCATCCTCATCACTTTGATCTGTAAGTTTTTGATTTTCATCTTCTTCTTTTTTCCTTTCTGGGTTTTGTTTTGTGTCTTGCGTGGTGCTATGAAAGCTGAAAGAAATGGAATAAGAGAGGATACTTTGATCTTTCTTTGAATTTGCTTCTCAGGAGACAAAAACCCATCTTTTGTTCTTGATGGGTTTCCTCCATCTCCTGTTTGTTTCCCAAGAAAATGGAGAAAGTAGATTTTTTTTAACAAATATGTACTCATATGTATGTATGTGCCTGCAGGTTACTTTCTTCAGCTTCAAAAAAAATTGTTTTTTGTTTGTTTGTAAAACTGACTGCAATTCTAATTTTGAAGTAATATGTTATTATGGAGGAGATCCAATGTTACTTTTCCGTCTTGTGTTTGGTTGCTGAGAAAACAAGGAACAAGAACATGAATTGTCATGATTTATTTATTTTTGGTCTACAACTAATCTATAACTCAACACAGTTTATATTTGGGTAAATGTTAGAAAGAATCCAGTAATTGAATATCTTGGTTAACAGTCTGGTAATAGTGCTTTTAAATCAACTAGTGAGCTTTGAATTGTTTATGATAATCATTTATTTTCTTAATCTATGATCTTCTCAATCCTTAATCTCACTATTATGTTATGCTAATACCATTATGCAGGAACTTTGGATAATATTTTGTGTAAACAATACGATAATCTCCGAGAAGCAGAGCAATATGCACTGGTTGGGTCTATCGGTTGATGTGTTCCGCAAAGTTGTGCACTTGAACTTATATTGCAGAGTTATTTTGTAAATCACATCTCCTAAATTTCCTAATTTTCCCTCAGAGTCGATCGCTTACACATATTTTCCCCATGGGATCCAATCACTTTTTCGTTTTGTCTTCTGGCATTTACATCAGCTGAATCAATATACAGTGAGATCAATCCGATTCTGTACTGAAAATCGATTACTTCCCGTTCTCCGATATCAATTCTTGTTTCGTAATATATCGAGTAGTTATGGTGTGCCAAGCAGCTAGTCAAACAAGATTCCGGGCATTGAAACATGAACATGGGATTGCAGGAAGAGCTACCATTATAGTTAGAGTTATTGCATGCTTTCAACCTTTGCAGGATTGCCAGGTTAGTCCTAAGTTTCTTAGTAATTCGTAATTTGTACTCATGTTGGTTCAGAATGTCTATAATCTTCTGAGAATGATGTTCATATTTTTTTCTGGGTATTTTGCAGGCTGAGTACTTCAGACAATTGTTAAAGCCTGTGACGTAGATTTGATTTCATGTTGGTGTTTTTACATTGAACTGGGTTTCGTAGTTAAGTTCTTAAATAATTTATTTCAGAAAAGTTATTACAAGTAATTGAACTCTTGGATTGAAGAACCTTCATCTCCTGGTAAGTTTCTGTGCCTCATTTGTCATTGCAGCTAATTTTATAGCGATTATTAATTCAACTGTATATAGGTTATTGTATCGATTTCGGTTGGATGGTTAAGGGCGACGAGCCTTGGCCTTGTCCGCAGCAGTCTGCTTGGCAATGGGTTAACCAAAGTTTCATGAGCTCGTTGCTTGAGCCCGGGCAAGGAGAATATTTGCCAGCATGGGCACACCCTGGCACTCGACCGCTTTCTGCTGATGTGGCATTCCCGAGATCTGATGTACCTAATATCCCGAGACTGGGAACAGAGCAAACGTGCCCGAGCTTGTTTCCACCATATTTTAGAGAGAAGCAATTCGTGTTTTCTCCCGGGATTTCCGGAACGGCGTTACTGAATGCTTCTTCTTCTGAGAAGAAGCTTCTGGTTTTTGATCAGTGTGGAACACAAACAAGACTGATATATAGCTCAGCAACTCCAATTACTGGAACCACAAAGGTGACATGTCATTACGGGTTATACGAGGATGAACGAGCCGCTAAAGTTGACCAGATTGGTTTGACCAAATCTGTTTCACACATTGAATCTGCGGAGAACTGTTGTGGTGATGAAAGCGAGCTGCATGAAGACACAGAGGAGCTCAATGCATTGCTTTACTCTGATGATGAGTACAATGATTACAGTGATGAAGAAACAAGCACCGGTCACTCACCGATGCCAAATATAGAACATCAATTTGAGGAAATTGAAGAGGTTTCGAGCTTCAGTTTCCCAAAGAAAAGGCACGAGGCAACCACAGAGGAGGTTTCCGACTCTAATGGCCCGAACAAAAGGCAAAAGTTTATCGATGTTGGGCACAGAACAATCCTAATGGACACTGCCTCTTCGATAAAGCTGGTCGAATCTCACAACTCGGATGACTATGCAGAATCAAGCTGTGCTATAAGGAAGACAAGAAGAGGTGAAACGGGGTCTGTTTCAGATGACGAGCGAGTGATCAAAAGGCAAAATATCCGTGAGACATTGAGGGTTCTTGAGAGCATAGTGCCCGGCGTGAAGGGCAAGGACCAGTTGTTGGTACTGGACAGTGCCATAGAATACTTGAAGTGTATGAAGCTCAAGGCCGTGACGCTTGGTGTAGACTCTCTCTTGGCATAGCAGTAGCACTTACATGTGGGTTAGATAAAAACGGAGGTTAGGTTTGGTAGTTGGAAAGTAACGGGGAATGCAATGAAGGCGTGGGAGGGGCAAAAGTGGTGGATGCGCTGTAAAACGAGGACTTCCCTTTCCGATATTGTGCATGCGCGTTAGGTTCTTCATTTCTGGGCCCTCTCGTGCCTTTTTCTTTTGGTTAGTGATTGTATGCTTTTGTCTTCACTCTCGAGCACATCATGTTTTTGCATAGAACCCTCCATTATAGAGCATGGAGAAGAAAGCTACGTTTGTGTGAAACGCACAGCATCTTCTTCAGCTATAGTGTCTGGTTGGTGAGCTCTGCTTTCATGGTGATATCAAGTACTGGGGTAGGTCCCTTGTGTGTGTGTGGAAATAATTGGAGGTGAAGATGGATGTTTCTGCTTTCACCTTTTCTGTGTATTTTTATTTATTTTTCAACCTTTGTGTGTTTAGTGAGTTCAATGAATGAGTGTGTGCATGTCATGTGTGCTCTGTCTTTGCTATCATTTTCATCTACTTTTTTTCTTTTTCTTCCATGTTTATGCTAAAAACTAATGTTCTTTAATGATGGTTTTGTGGCTTGTGCTTGTCTATTATTATTTTTTTTAAAAGAGAAGAGGAAATTTCAGATAAGTATTTTTAATAATGTGTCTTTTCACTTGGGCACTCTTATGATGAAAAAACGTGCTCTAATTCATCACCCTAAAGTACTTTTAAATTGCACTGTCAGCTAGAATTTGACAACAACAAAAATCATTGGTTCATGTTACGTGAATATCATGGACCTCTTTTTTTTTTTTTTTTTTTCTGGTGTTCTAGTCGATACATCAATTATATTTTGTGAGAAGCTGACTGCAGAAATTACATTCTCACAATGTTATTGTTAGGGTTTTTGTCTTGATCGTTAAACAGATTGTATCTTTAGTTGATATATAAAATTGCGGTAAATTTTATCAACAAAAAAAACTAATGTAAGAGGCCCAATTCGTAATGAAATGATAAATTTTGTCTCTAATAAAATAATAGATTTCATCAAGTGTAAAGCTCCAATCTGCAGTGAAATGGTAAATTTGTGTCGCTTTTAACAGTTATATGAATAACATTGTATATAAAAAAAAGTATATCAATAACATCTGGCTTTACCATTAGGAGATGATGCATATGAGAGAGTATATGGCAGTGAGAGTGAACTTAAATTAACAAATGGGTAAATTACAAATACATTCACTAATCTTTTCACGTTTCACACATAATTATACAAACGTATAGTCTTGCCAAATAAACACACTAACCTTTCCTAATTTAACAGAACAAACGATTCTGAAATTGGGAACATATATGAAATCAGGAGAAAAAAATCGTGCCACCTTTGCGATGATTCCAAGAGCGAAAAATGATGATGGTTTAGATCAATTTGAGGATCTTAGAGGCCGTCCTCGCCAAATCCGTTCCGCAACAACCATCTTCGATTCCGACACGTTCAAACGAGAAACTCCAGCGGCGAAGACGGTGTTGAGGGCTTTTTTTTATATATAAATATTGGAAAACAATTATAATTGAGATTATGTAATAAATCATTAATTAAATATTCAACTATTATTTTCTTAGTTAATTCAAAATTTTATATAAAGCAAATAATTTAGGGTTGGGTTGGAAATTAGGTTGATTTTAGGGGTGAGTTGGGATTATAGGGTTAGGGGTTGGTTTGTTTTAAGGTTAGAGTTAAGTTTGGGTTAACTGGTTTTTAATACGAAGGGTATTTTCATCATTTAAAAAAAATGAACAATAATTTAATAGATTTTGTAACAGAACTGTTAAATTTGTTAAGTTTTAAAAAGTTAGTGTGTTTTATTAGTAAGACTATACGTTAGTATAGTTATGTGTGAAACATGAAAATATTAGTGTATGTATTTGCAATTTATCCTTAACAAATTTAGGTCTATTAATTTTGTTGGTGGGTATAAGATACAGAAGTGGGCTTAAATACCAATATTGGTCCATTGATCCATATGACTGGTTACTCATTTCGAGCCCATTAAGAATCCAGGCCCTTCACTGGATCAGCTGGTTCAGTGTACTTTTATCGGCCGTTGATGCTATTCAATCAACGGTGGAAAACAGATCGGGTTACTTTCACGTGGATCGACATTCTGAACCGTCGATTAAGTTTCATTCAGCGGCTATGATTTCAGTTCTATTCCGCGCGAGAATCTGTCTAAAAAAATTGACCGCGAACCTGAAAAAGCAAACCCAACTATAAAAATCCCCCCCCAAACCCCTTTGTTTTCACCAACAGAAATTTCAAATCGAAAGGCTAAATTGTGTTCGGTTGCTCAGAAATTTTCAGAGAAAATGTCAGGAAGAGGAAAGGGAGGGAAGGGGCTGGGAAAGGGAGGAGCGAAGAGGCACAGGAAGGTCCTGAGAGACAACATCCAAGGAATCACCAAGCCTGCCATTCGCAGGCTCGCACGCAGGGGAGGAGTGAAGCGTATCAGTGGTCTCATCTACGAGGAGACCCGTGGAGTCCTTAAGATCTTCCTGGAGAATGTGATTTGTGATGCGGTGACCTACACTGAGCACGCTCGGAGAAAGACGGTGACGGCCATGGATGTGGTGTATGCTCTCAAGAGGCAGGGCCGTACCCTTTACGGTTTTGGTGGTTGACTTGTTGATAATCTGAGCTCAATGTCTTGCTTTCTGATTATCATTGGGAAGATCAATTGTGAGCTTATGTAGTGGCTAGGGGATCATATCTTCAATCTGTAATGAAGTTAGTGGTGCAAGAAATGAGATCTGTATGTTTCATTGTTGAAATTTATTGGTTGTGCTTTTAATAGTTGTTTTAGTTTCATTATACCTTATTCTGAATTGGGTCTTGTGGTTTGGTAAATTGTTAGCTTTTTGATGGTTGATGTTAATGTGATACTGATGCAGGCTTGTTGTGGAGTTTTGGTTGCATGAATTCATTAAAAAGCTCCTGCTTTTAGTAGATGTTTCAGTTTCATGAGCTAACCTTAGTTCGAAAGGGTTTCATTTTCAAAATGAGTTTTATTATCAGCAATTCGAAATGGGTGTTGTGGTTTGGTGTGAACTGTCAGATTTTTGGTGAATGCTATGATATTATTGAATTGTAACTCTGATATGATATTATTATTGGTTGAAAATTCCTAATCTAATGTTAATGTGATATTGGTGCAGGCCTGTTGTGGTGTTCTGATTGCACTCTGTATGCTATGTATAAAAACTAGGTGGTGAGTGGTGACAGTACTGGTACAATCTTTTCCTCTTAAATTGCTCATTGCTGTATGTTCACGAGTTCAAATAGGTAAAGATAAAATTAGAGTAGCATTTGAATCTGTTCACTACCAATCTTCAGTTCCATCCCTTGCTGCTTAGATTTTGTTCATCATGTTTCTAACATGGTCTATTTGTTGCCCTTTGGATTGTATAGTAAGATCTGAAAACAACTTCCATGAAAGTTATTTAGTGTGATGCTGGATCCCTTTGATTTAAGATGGGTTAGTTTGCTTCCTGTAATCCAATATATGGATGTGTTTGGGCTGAACTTGTTCATTGCTTGATTACATGACTCTTGCTTCATATCCTTTTGTTCTGATGTGTTTATCTTTGGTTTTGCTGACCTATGGCAATCATAGTTGATGCTTGAGTAGTTCAGTCAGTTTCATGCATAGTAATAGTAT
The DNA here is from genome assembly GCA_036897725.1 of Erodium texanum. Lineage (NCBI taxonomy): Eukaryota > Viridiplantae > Streptophyta > Magnoliopsida > Geraniales > Geraniaceae > Erodium > Erodium texanum. Next base: position 909 of record JAYMSW010004820.1, on the reverse strand, counting down.
AGATTAAACTAACTTAAGACACAATCAGGGTTAGGTTTTGGCTTTTATGTTTTCTTTTCCTTCTTCATTGCACATAGATACATTTGCGGAGGTACATTGCTTGATAAGAGGTCTAATGTTCGAATCCTTGTGCCTCATCTGCTTCGAGGCATGTGTTAGGTATTAGGGTTAGTTGGTGAGTGATTTGGGGTTATGTAAGAATTTATTGCTTTATTTCTGATATAAATAAATGATTTGGTGAGTAGATCTAGTGTCTGCTTCACTGGCAATGCATAGATTCTCTAATTATCTATTGCCTAGGTTGATGAAAGTACCTACAACTGACGATTTGAGTTTGATACCAGTAGAGAAACATGAATTAGATTAAGTTGTAGGACAGAGAGATGAAAAGTTGCTATGCCTGTGGATAAGATATGTAGAATCAGACATAGTGTTCTGGCAACAGAAATAGTTGTTACATCAGGCCCTTCATGTAATTTGGATCCATATCTGCTTCTTCCTGATGATTTGGAACTAGTTGTGATGCATCAGATGCTTGTAGCTAAAACTTTTGGTCTGAAACAACATGGATCTGCAGATAGGACATGTCACCTGACCCTCATGCACCCAACGATCGAGACAATGTTGATGAAACACATGACAACAATTGGGAAGCTCCCTGATCAAATGGCTCCTCTCCAGGCTCTCCAAGCAGACAGAACACTCCATGTCCTCCTCAGGTTCACCTGTCGCGGCTGATCTCTGCAGGAACTCGCCATACTCCACAACTGGAACCTTCTTCTTGATAAAAGAAACCAGGGTTTTGACAGGGACAGAAATGAAAGAGAACCCAACCATGAGAAGAACATCATCTGGTTGAGAACATTCAGGTTCATGTTGTGGCTGGGGTTGGGGGAATACCCCACACGC
>JAYMSW010004819.1:0-10625 GCA_036897725.1 Erodium texanum | reverse complement strand
TCGGCGGCAGGATTTGGAAAGGGTGAGTTTGACGGTGGTGGGATCTGGCCGGAGGAATTGGTGGCGCATACGCCTCCGGCGGAGAGAAGCGCGATGGCATAGTGGTAAATAGTATGGAAAACGGAGGGTGGAATCAAAACGGCATTGTAAAGTCAGAGAGAAAGAATTAGAAAGACTTGCGTTGAAGAAATATGAACAAGTCTAGTGCTTAACCTGAAACCGGTCAGCTAAGGGAGTGTCTACGATCACCGTGCGGTGACGCACTAAACTCCAAGCAGCCCACGTGTAACGCTCCCATTGGGGCACGGGACAAACTTGTCTGAGCTCACGCACGTTGATGCGCGCTTGGAGAACGTGAGAAATCACGTGCACGAAGACATGAATCTGTTGAACATATTCAACTGGTTGACCGTATACCCAACGCGCTCACCATGTCACGTGTTGTACCAGTCCCAGACTCAAATGACGGAACTACCACGAACAAGTAAAGCCCTCTCAGGCTCAACACCGAGGGTATTTTGTGGAAATCAGTAATGTTTGGATATTAGCGAAGCTGAAGCATCGTGAAAGGAATCTACAGTGTGAGAATGGCGGGAGGGAACAGGTTAAGATGATGTGGGTCCCACTTTGTTTTCATTACAGATAAAATAAATAAATAAATAAGAGAGAGTAAAAGGGAGGCTATTGCGAGGAGCTGACTATTGTTTAAAAAGGAGTTTGATATTTCCGAGAGCATATCATGATTTGTAAGAAACTGCATGCCGACATTATTATTAATAAATAATATTCCAAAATCAAATAAATAAGTGGAAAAAAACAAAACATTTCTCATGAAGCTTCACATATTAATATGTTACTTAAATTTTTGTTTGTTTTGTAATTAAGGTATAATACAAAACGAATAGAGTTTTGTCTTAAGCTCACAGTCACGGTCGTATAGATGCTGACTACGTACCCGACGTCCACGTGATTAAGGCTTGATTAATTTGTACTCAATATCATAACAAGCTCATATCTATGAATCGAGTCATTAACAAAACTTCTATGTTTAATTCATACATAATTATTATTAGTATTCAATATAAAAAAAATAAACAACACAAGCAATGTCAATTCAAATTAGAGCTTAAGAAATAAATTTTGAAGCAAACTCTCGGAGTTTAGTTACTTCAGTTTGTTTAAACTTGAATCTAGGTAAAATTGAATAAAAAATTCATAATGAATCGAGTTTTGGACAAATTAAAAACCGATTCTAATAGTTCACTGCCTTATCGAGGGCTTAGCACATATAATATCAGTTTGTATGAATCTGAATCGAGCTAAAAGTGAATAATTCTTTTTTTTTTTTATCGAACTAAGTTTCTAAAACATTCGAGTTAGTCATCGCTTGTTGGAGAGGAGAAGAGGCTGCTCTCTCCCTCTTTGGCCTGGATCCCCATCAGATGGTAGCCTCTCCTAGATCTGCCAACGTCGGTTGGTATAATCTCAAACGTTGGTCTGTCTAGAATCGCATTTCAATGCATTTTCAAGTCATTTCAATAGGTCTAAACATTAAGCGATACACGAGATATGCTCTATGAGAAGCTGACTGTAAGAAGTATATTTCTACCAAATCTAGATTTGTAAGGGATTTTGTCTTGAACGTCAACCGATACTACGCATATCTTCTAGTTGATATATAAAATGGACGACAACTTTTCTCATAAATAAAAACATTCGAACTCAATTCAGCTAGTTCACAACCTTAACGAGGGCCTAACATGTATAATGATTAAGAATCTGAGGAACATGAACTAGAAATAGGGTATGATAAACATGTTCACAGAATTAAATCACAAGTAACAAAGATCAAACTATCGATATCGAAGAAAATAATTTAAGAACTCAAAATTGAGGAACCGTGGAAAAAAAAAACAAATCTCCATCTTCATCTAACGAATCAGAGACATTACAGCACACAAGCACAAGGACCAATTCAATTCACATACTGCACAAGGAGCTGCGAAGGAGCAAAAATCTACTGCGGCCTCGGTTTCGCGCCGCCGTTCTCTTTAACGGAGTCCACCGGAGTCGACGTGCCGCTCCTCTTGGACGCACCGGAGTGGCCGGCGATGCTCCGCCCCACAAACTTGGTCGCCTTGGTCAGGGTCATCCCGACGGCACCGATACCGCTCCCGACGAACCCGGCCCCGGCGCCGATTCCAGTCCCGACGGCGCCCACGCCCGACCCGATTCCGGACCCGACCGCGTCCATGGTGCTGCACATTACGCCTGCTTCCTTCAGCTTCCTTCTCTCTTCGAGGATCCGCTTCTCCTCCTCGAGTGCATCGAACTGCTCTTGCTGGCTGAACGCCTGGTACATGACCTGAAATTGCAGCCCAAATGGAACTGCTGAGAGAAATACAAAAAAAAAAAAAAAAACTCGATATCTCCCCGAGAACTCGATTAAACTTAACCATTGGGTTCGATAAGTGGAAATTGGTCAAAACTGAGTCAACCTTGGTCTAATCGATGAAAACTCGACCAAAACCCGATCAAAACTCAGTCAAGCTTGGTCTAATAGGTAATAACTCGACCAGAACCCGATCAAAACTTAGTCAAACTTGGTCTAATAGGTAATAACTCGACCAAAAACTTGGTCAACTAGTTTTCGTATACAATTTAACCATTGGGTTCGATAAGCTGAAATCAGTCAAAACTGAGTCAAACTCGGTCTAATCGATAAAAACTCGAGCAAAACCCGATCAAAACTCAGTCAAACTTGGTCTAGTAGGTAATGACTCGACCAAAAACTCGGTCAAACTAGTTTTCGTACACAATTTAAGTTTTACCTTAAGAGTAACGGTTCCTCGGTCTTTCTTGTCTTTGATTTTCATCATATCGAGAGCGGGGAGGAGTCTCAGGTCGATTTGTTTCTCGGTTTTGTCTGCCAACTCGATCAGAGGTAGTTTTGCTATTCCTAGTCGTTTGTCTTGCCCAATGTCCTGATCATAAACCTGTTTTGGAGGTCCAAAGAGCGTTATTGGCATTGTTATCATGGATCTTAACATAAACTCAAATTTTGGGAGTTTGAACAACAAGATCCTCAACAATTATAACAATTATAGCAACTATAGACAAATCTATACATTTATAATTATACTCTGTACAGGGTTGGAATGTCCAAGGAACGGAAATTTAATGTTGATAGCTATAGCCAACATTCAAGATCGATCCCCTATGATTAAATTGAGTTTAGGAAAGTTTACAGGGATAATTACATTTAGCTACACATGAGTTTACACGGTTTTCATCTGATCTGACTACACCTAAGTTCCACATTTGTTTGGCAGCTACTGTAAGTTTCAACAACAAAAAACGCAACTCTTTTTTGTCAAAAATGCCTTGACCCGATATAAAAAAAATGCTCCTTTTACATCTTTTAGATAGTTTTATCTCATGATGTCTTTTTACATCTACTGAACCGCTTTTTTACCTCTAATCAAAATTTTCTGACCTTTTGGGTGGTTATGAAGTATTTTTTTGAGATTAATGTCAAAGGCACTTTCATCATTACCTAGGATACGTTGGATAACTGCAAAACGAATTTGAATTCAAGTGTAACTAGGTGAAAAACGTGACAACCTAGGTATCGTTTAAGTGAAATTAACCTAAGTTTATATCATGTCTCATAAAATCTATGTGTTCTTTAGCACAAGTTCGATCATTATAGGGATTGTAGATGCACATTGTTGAAGCTAATATAAAAGCAGAGCTACAGATCGAAAGTTTATGAGCACTTAACCTCAACAACCAGCATTTGTGTCTCCTTGTCTTCTGCAATCAGATCGAAAGTTTGGTTCCAGACAGGATTTAAGTTGTTCTCGATCACCTTTGTTTTGACCTTGAACAGAGGCCTAATGTAAACAACCACATAGGGATCGGATTTTCCTATCATTTCCATGTTCTTCAAATCATTTGCTTTCACGACTGTCACGATAAGCTTCCCCTGTGGCTTTAGCTCCAAATCACTGCATAATATAGACACGACAACAAAAATTAGACCTATAGAACAAGTAGGAGATGGACAAGCGGAGTTATTATTTATAGGATATTGAAGATAGATAACCCGACCTATACGCTTTTTGTACATAACTACCCCCAACTTAAAAAAATTATTTATAGCTCCCCTACTTTCATTTTTTCCCCTCACGGTGTTAAATATGGTCGTTGTACAGTTAATTCTGAAAGGTCTAAAATGCCCTTCACTATTCATCAAATTTTCAAATATAACCAATTTGTAATCGAGGAAATGCCATGGAGTCAAGTAGTGAAGAGAATTTTTTGTTCATTATTAAGGCAGTTAAAACCTGAATGTATAGTCACTGCGGTTAATTTTGAAAGTAGAAAGTCTTAAAATACCCTCAGCTACTCATAAAATTTACAAATATGGTCATTGTACAGCATAAATACCCAATTCTTAACACCAATTTATCATCACAGAGCAAAATTATAAATAATCAAAAATAAAATATTGAAATAATAGCGATACCTTGTGTCAACAGGTACCCCACCGATTGGAACAACAATTCTGTGAGGCCACTGAAGCATGTCTGTGACGATTGAGTTCACAGTGTCCTACCCAAAACAAATGCAATTTAAAAAGAAGAGGAGGTTAAGGGGGGAAAAACACAAAACAATCAGAAAGAATGAATCAAGATTAAAAAAAAAAATATAGCTGAAACAGAACTTACTTCAATCATATCTGAAAGTCCTGGAATGGCTGACAAGCTTCCACCAACAGCTTTCAGAGTGTAATCAATTTTAGGTGTTGGCTAAACAAACATATATGTAACAATTTGTCATTTTATAAGATTATTCACAACGCTACATCAGTATAGGTTAAAAATTGCTTCAAATCGAAGTATACACATTTATAACCCATAAGCTATGAAAATACAGCAATGATTGAAAGATGCAAAACAACATACCTCAGCAAGTAAAGCCACAACTATAGCAGATATACAAGGGATCTCTTCAGAAAGTTGGAAGATTACTCGGATAACAGTGAATACTTGAAGATCTTTAAGCTGTGGCAATGCAAAAATAAAATGCTTGCATTTGACTCAGAAAGGACGAGAAATAAAATAATAATAACACAAAAAAGGAACAATCTTTAGAAGTGCTCTACTTGATTCAGTACAAAATGATTAATGGGCCACTGCACGAACCTGAATTGGTATTGAAGCAACAACTGCTTCGACAGCTAGAATGATGTTGGGATCACCACCCCATCGGAAATCGATATCCATTGTGATTTGACCTTTCTTAAGACTCTGAACTCGGATACCTGCATTAGTTGAGTAATCATAGAGGTAAAATATTTAATGAAAAATCCATAATAATTCATAAAAATTACAAATGCTGGAAGTGGAGAAAAATGATATAGTGATTTATACCTTCAATTTTGGGTGCCACATTTCCAAGAGACAGTTTACTAAACTTCAACGAAGAAATGCCTGCAGGCCTGTATTCTTCTAAAAGTGGTTCAACAGACTCTCTTATCACCATTGTTGCAGCCTATGGACCAACAATTCCATCAATTTTCTTTTAGGATGGTTCTAAAACTCAGGATTAGCCAAAACTCGTGAAGCAACAAATAATGATCTTTTCACTAATCGGGGAGATATTGGCAAAAACTTGTTTTGTACTAATTACATAATTTTTTAAAAAATAGCAATAGTTTAGTAAAATATGATAGTTTCAATCACATTTTAATTCAGGTCCAGTGAAATTCAATCATATTTGAAAAGTGAATTGGACTTGTTATCCATACCTCTCTTAGTGTGCTATACACGGATCTTTGATCACAAATTTTCATACACACTTTAGAATTGTATATGAAAATTAGTTGACTGAGTTTGACCGATACAAGTGAATAAAGAATTTTTTTGAAGAATATCAATGATAACAAACAAATGAACTTACATCTGCGACAAATGGCCACATTTTGCTTAGTTGCTTGTTCAGCCATTTCACCTGAAAGAAACACTCTAGTGAAGCACAAAATTGCAGAAACATTGCATAATAAAGTAAGAACTGATACCATGAATTATGATAAACAAACGTAATAAAGTAATACAGGTTTAAAATTAATTATGATAAATAAATATAACAGAGTAGTGCAGGTTTAAAATCAAACCCGAAGGAACTGACCTGTTCATACACGGGGAAAGATATCCATTCAGGAAAATTGTCACCACAAATTTTCTTTAAATCATCTCTATTAAGGGACCCAAGAAGTTTAATATCAACAGCCTGCATATGAATCAAATTATAACTATGGAACTAAGAAGTTAACGTATACACCAATATGATCAAACAAATAATGCAGAAGTCCAACATGAGACAAACACAAACTTTGTGCCAATTCAGCATTAGAAATAAGGACCAGAGACCGTAAATTTCATATTGGATTTGGCATGTTATCAGTAACTTGATCAATTTATCAAATCCTACGAAGCAAAACTCACGAAAAGAATCAATAGCAAAGACCATTTCTTCTGCTTCTACTTCAAAAGGAGGAAATAGCATACAAATCGTTAATTCGATCCCAATATCAATCCTCACATAAGCTTCAAATCTCAAACAGATAAAATAAGCCTAGGACACAGCAAAAAAACTAGAGTTCTCACTGCTTGGCAACGTCAAAACATAACCCACATATCCAAATTTATGAACAAATCCAAACACAACGGTCATTTCATCATCTTCTACCTCTAATGCTGGCAATAGCATACAAAATTCAATTCAATTATTGTTTCTATCTCAACAAGCTTCAAATATACATCGATGTAATCAACATAAATCACCACAGTGCACCCAATAAAGCAATAGTTCTCACTAATCAGCAACAACACCCGAATAGTTGGACAATCATTCCACAAAGCATAAAATTAGAGATTCTAATTCGTCCTCGAGATTGAGATAGCTACCTTAGCAACCCGCTTGGTGCTCCGGTGCCTCATCATGTGGCGCCAGCCGGCCATCAATGCGATCCCGAAGATCGTCCCCATCAGAATCCCGGAGATCAAACCCATTTTTCCTCAGAACCCAAACTCCAAATTTCCCTGAGAAAAATAACAAATCAGACCCACATAGAAGAATGAGAAAAACATCGATATTTACAATGGAGCGTAGGTTCCCAGAAACGTGTCCTTGCGTGCACAATTAGAAACAGAAAAAAAAAAATGCACTCACACTCAAATTGAATCCAGAGAGAGCCCAGAAACGAACCAATAAACAAATGGGCAAACCAAACGAAGAACGAGAGATCGAGAAACGGAACGACGACGACAAGCTGATGATTTTAAAGAGAGTGCAGTTATGCGTGGAAGAAGAAACGAAACAAATCGATTCCTCGAAGAGATAGCGAGAGAGAGAAGAGTCTCAGTCAAGTCGGGGACGTTGTGGAGGTGCAATGTGCTTTCACGACTCACAAAACACGAACGCGAAGATGGAGAGAATAGAGAAGCATTGAAAGCGGGCGATTGAGAGAGAGAGAGGTGAATATGACCTTCTTCGTCTCTGCAGCGTTACAATTGATCTCTCTCTCGATTCTATTCGATTCGGTAGTTTCGTCTTCACGACTTTAGCGACTTGTCGTTTTGGATCCGTTGAATTAAATTGCGTGTTTCGCTTTCTATTTAATTTAATAAACTTTAAATGGTGGATCTTTCTGAAAGCTGGATTTTGGATCTTCTCATTAGTGCCGTTTTGATGTTGATGTTCCTTTGCCAACTGTCGTTTCAGTATTTCTTTATTTTTGGTCTATTTTTCTTGTCAAGAACGTGTCTAGTCATTATCAAATTGTTTATTCGATTCGATTACTCAATAATCAAGTTTCAGTTAATTCGAATTTAAAGTCCAGACTTATATACTTTATTAGTTAACCTTAAAAACGAGTTTTGAATTATTATTTTTTCTTTTGATAAAACGAGTTTTGAAATTTAATTATAATGTCACTCATCAAAAAATAATAATTACAGTGTCTAAACATTAAATCAATTAAATTTGTGAGACAAGACAATGATTAAATTTAAATCACGATAATAATACTAATATCTTAAAGAAAATATCAATATCACCTGGAGTAGTGATACACAAGCAAAAGAGTATCATGTTAGGCCTTCCAAAAAATTTTTGGGCCCATTCGTTTATTTTGGGCCTGGCCGATCATGGCTTGAGCTGGGTACGAAACATTAGAGCAAGTGCGTTTTTTTTCACTCGACACTCTGCGTGGGAGAAATATTGTAAAATCAATCAAAATGTGACTCATCTCCTATCAAATCCAAATACTTTCCCTCTCTGTTTCACCGACTCTATTAATACACTCCCAAAAAATTTGACACCGGCTCTGTTCAGTCTCTCTCCTTCCGATCTTACTATCATCGACGTGGCTGACCAAATGTCGTCCCTCTTAATATCAAATTACCAAATTAATCAAGAAAATAAATATCTATCGTCAAGAAGGTATGTATAATATATGTTTATGAAAATCTCCCATTTGTATGTTATAAATGAACTAAAAATCATTTAATGTCTAAATAATTATTTTTAAATCACAACAATATATTAAAATCTCAGCTTAAAAAATAAATAAATTCTAGAAAAATGCTAATAAAACCAAGAGAAGAGCCGGCAAAGCCAATTTACCAACATCACCACCATTTCTCATACTACCATTACCCGGTAACGACTTTCCGTCCGCCGGAGCCGGCGGCGAGGTAGGGCGGCGGAGGCTGGTTGAGGTTGGGCGGCAAGCCGGAGCCGCGCTGGACCTTGACATTGAAGGCCATGCCGTGCTGGCACTGGACCCCATCATCGGCGTCGGAGAAGAAGTAATTGTCTCCTTCGATGGTCAACGGGACGGCGATGTCCATGAGTTGACTGAATTCCTGGGCTCCGCCGCCGTACTGGAAGGTGTCGCCGTCGGTCTCGTCGTCGTCGATGGAGCAATTAATGTAGTTGGTCTCGTTGTAGGTCTGGATCACCGTCTGATTTGAATTCGTCTTGAATACTGAAATTGCAGGAATTAATTAATTAATAAAATAATATATATTCTGATAGTTGAGAAATTGAGGCAATTATTTATTTATTTATGTATACAGTGTACATGTCTTAATGGCCGTTTTGACTTCTACGGCTTATTACTTAATTGATTATAGGTAAACTAATCGAATCGAGTTTAATTTATCAGGTTATACCTGGTCGAATGTCGAATGTGGAATGAACTTATCTAATTAAGCTTAGATTCGATTTAATTTACGTACTTAACGAGCTATACTCATTTAATTTTGAAAGATTAAGCTCGAGCTAGCCCATTTATCAACGAGGTCAACCTTAATCTCGTTGAATAAACTCATAATTAAACTCGAATTTGATTCGATTTATAGACACTCAATAAAAAAAAATAATTAAATAAAATTAAACAACAGACGAACAGTTTATCAGTCTCATTTAATTTTGAAAGATTAAGCTCGAGGTAGCCTAGTTTACTCAACTAGCTCAGCTTTAATCTCGCATTTGAATCAGAGTCGATTATAACGTATTCAAATCAATATTTGACTAATTGAATTTGATTGCTCTAATCGTGTTTCTATGTGAAGAAATAGGGCTTTCGATTTCAGATTGTAATAGAGAAAAAAAGAGAGTCTATATTACTGAATCGAAATGGAAAGAAAATGGCGTGAATCAAAATTGAACATGCGTAGAAAATCGCAGCTATTTTCAGAGATTTTCTCGGAAGCCAAACCGTAGCTAATCGACGAGATCGGAGAAGAGGAGAGGGATCTTACTGAGGTAATCGCCGAGGCTGAAGGTTTGGGAGGCGGCCCAGTCGGAGTAATTGGCAGCGGGGGCGGTTTTGGCGGGGGCGAAGCGCCCGCCGGCGGCGTCGCCGACGGTGTGGTTGGTGTACGCGGCTGCATGGCCGAGTGATGCGGCGGCGGCGATGAGGAGAATCAGGACCGTTGAAGCCGGCATGATGGTGTGGAGGTGGATGGAGCTGCGCTGGTTCGTACGTTTCTGGCCTTATATAGAGAGATTTGGGGCGGTGTGTATGACATGAAATGGAATTGGTGTGTTGGGTCAACATGAATAATTTATTTGCCTTTTCCAATAATATTTGATGGTGGTAGGGATATAAATTAACATATTTAAGCCTATTAATTCTATTGAATAGGTATAGTTTGGTGTTGACGATACCACGTCAGTGTCACGTGGTAAGGATGGTATTGGCGTTGGTCCAAAACAAGAATAACGTACCGATAACTTAACACTGGTATTAATTCTTTTTAATGAAGAGAGAGCCGCAACAATGTTGATGAGGCATCAACGAATAGAGAGAGGGTTCAATAACGGTGATGGAGCATCAATGAGAAAAGAGAGCAGGAGGGTTCACCAATTGTGATGAAGCATAAATGAGAAGAGATAAATGATGTATTTATTGCTTTTTGTCTTGGTTCGTGGGTGTGGAATCAGAAATAGCACAATCTTCAGAGTTGGCTCGACAACAGAGCTAACCATTGCTATCGACGATGCTACCTCGTTAGAGGCGGGGGAGCACCAGCAAAACATCCCCGTTC
>JAYMSW010004818.1:0-10627 GCA_036897725.1 Erodium texanum | reverse complement strand
ATTAAAATTGATTGTGCCTCAATGCCCTGCCATGATGGTTAATGAGTGCTGTTATTATTAACTTAATTAAGGTGCAGGCTAATTATTTGCATGATAATTAATTAACAAAATGAGTACAAAAGTGAGTTTTACCCATTAAAGAGGCAACATATGTATCACAGCTACAGCGAGTAGCACATAACATCTCATCTCAACACCTAACAACGCAAAACCAGACCCTTCCGTCTTTCTCTTCTCCAGCGGACAAGTTGTCACGTTCACGCACTAGCTCTTTACAGTCCTCCATTGAAGCACCCATTCCCATTTCTTTATATATTACTGTACCCACTGACCCTCTTTTCTTGTCTTCAACTCGACCCTTTTCTCCTTCGTCTGTGCCTCTTTTGTCATCATCACCCACCAACGAGTACGCCCTTTTCTGCTTTCTGTCTCTGGCCTATAGATCTTGCCTTGGAAGCAGCTCCACAAATGGCATCGCTTTAGCTGCTAGCAACCCGCGTCCATCTGTCACCGCCATCCGATCCCGCCAGGTAAATGTTCTGATTCACTGAAGTGGATCTTGGGTTGTTTCGATATTTGATTCGATTGTTCTGGAAAAGTTCAATTTTGGTTTGGTTCGATGAATCTGCGTTGTGGGTCTGATCTGGATCTTGATTTCGGCGCTGGATGGTTCGTTTGTATGATGATTTTGTTGTTTTGTTATGTTGGTATCCCGAATCTGTGATTTTTTTATTAGATCTGAGTACCTGCTTATGTCACTCGAGCTTCTCCTACAGTGGCCTTTCGTATCTGCAACTTGAATAATGTAAATGATCTTTCTTTTTTTGTCATTGAAATGGGCAAAGCTGTGTATCCTGTCCAGATATAGAATTGAATGGATGAAATGATCTCGTTATGCTATGGTTCATTGAAGTGGAACTGAAATCCAACATGAGAAGCAACATCATTAATCTTCATATTAGTATCCCCTGCTCAAACATTCAGCTAGAGAGCAATTATGAGTTTTACTTCTTTATGAGCAGCATCAACTAGGATGAAGATGCTGGGAATCAATATCATTTTCAGTTGATTTTGTATGTGTAGAGAAATGTTAAGGAAGTTGTAGCCACTGCTGTTTGTGTGGTTCATGACTCTCCACAGCTGCTTTCAGAAGCTATTGCTCGCATCACTCCTCCTACATGGAGATATTTGAGGAAAACTCCAAATTTGCAAAAGATTTGGATTTTCTCTCCTCCTAAGAGGTTTAGAAGTGTCATTGTGCTATCAGTAACTGTATTAGTTAGGCTAACTAAACCATGAGTCAAATCTATTTTATTTAGATAGATTTATAACAGCATGGGAAAGAGAAAACATGAATGAGAACTGAACACTAAAAGCTTGTGATGACATGTACTGGTGTACCCAGGTTTTGATATCAACTTAGATTATAGGATATCACAGGCTGTTATAATTTTTCGGTCATTATTAGTGATATATCTTTTTCTTGTTTCATTGTGTGTGCCATGAATTTTTGTGACTCTTAACCTCTGACTTTTCAATTTGATTAGTTAAATGTTGATTCACTGAGGTCTTGTATTGAAGTGCAAGAAATTATATGCATCTACCTCTTCAATGGTATTGTTGTTTTTATGCAGATCATTATTTTGTATCTTCATTTGTATCGATCATGTGGAGGTTCAAACCATTCATGCACAAAGAACCAACCGGCCTCGAAGGTCGCTCTATTGACATTGGCAATCTCAAAGTTCACATTCGAAATGTCATTGCAGAAGGGGGATTCTCTTGTGTTTATTTAGCTCTAGATGCTGTGAATACATCTAAACAATATGCAGTAAAGCACATTATATGCAATGATCAAGAGTCAATGGAACTGGTGATGAAAGAGATATCGGTTATGAAATCACTCAAAGGACACCCCAATGTTGTCACACTCTGTGCACATACTATCTTGGATATGGGAAGAACAAAGGAAGCACTCCTTGTGATGGAATATTGTGAGAAGTCACTGGTTAGTGTGTTGGAGAGCAGAGGAGATGCGCACTTTGAGGAGAAACAGCTTCTTTCAATATTCAGAGATGTTTGTAATGCGGTGTTTGCTATGCATTGTCAATCCCCTCCTATTGCCCACAGGTAGAAGAAAAACAATTGTTTTGTTTCTAACACGCTTTCTTCAGCTCTCTTGTTGAAAGTAATGAATCAAAATCTTGAGTTCGCTATCCAAGATCTTGAGTAATTGATTATAAATTGTTTACATATCTTTCTTTCATCCTCCAGAGACTTGAAGGCGGAGAATCTTCTTCTGGGATCTGATGGTCGGTGGAAGTTATGTGATTTTGGAAGCACTTCTACTAATCACAAGCGCTTTGAAAAGCCTGAAGAAATGGGCATTGAAGAGGACAATATCAGGAAATACACAACACCTGCCTATAGAGCGCCGGAGGTAGAACAAAACACCGTGTTAATAATCACTATAATCATTGCTTATAGAGATGTATTGTCTCACATTTTGTCTTTTTGTTGACTTAGATGTGGGATCTGTTTCTGAAAGAACTTATAAATGAGAAAGTGGACATATGGGTAAGTTGAATTTGATTTATCTCTGTGTAAGTAAATGAATTAACATATATAGGGATTGCAATTTTTTTTTTTAAAACATATAGGACATTAATATGTTCTTTGGTTCTGCAGGCTCTGGGTTGTATCCTTTTTCGCTTATGCTACTTCAAGCTGGCCTTTGATGGAGAATCAAAGCTACAAGTCTTAAATGGGAACTATAGAATACCTCAGCTGCCTAAATACAGCTCATCCATCACAGACCTGATCAGGGACATGCTTCAGGCTTCACCAGACACCAGACCAGACATCACGCAGGCAAGCTCTTTGCTTGATTGGCCATTCATCTCCATGAACATAGGTTAGTTTTAGATCATCTGTATCCTTGGGAATCTTAGGTGCAGAGATCCTAAGATTATTTCTTGATGCTGATAATCTATGTTCCATGTTGGCAGGTGTGGTTTCGTGTTAATGAGCAGTTACCTGCTGGTTTACAAAAGCCATTGCCTGATACCCCACCTGGAATGAGTTCTACTGACATTCATGAAGGTATGGATTTGCATTGCTCGCAAAAACTTTATAATATTTGAAAGGTTTGAAATTTTTAAGGGATAATTGCGAAAAGGTACCCTGAGGTATTCACTTTTTGCGAGTTGTAACCTTCTTTTTCGATAATTGCAAAAAGTGACCTGAACTTGCCTTTTTGTTGCACTTTGTGTAAATTTGCTTCAAAATGACGATTTTACCCTTAAAATTTTAAAATTAAAAATAAGTAAAAAAAACAAAAAAAAATCCAGAGTTTCTACAAAGAGGAAGAAAATTAAGGGAGATGGAAATTCTGGTATTTTGTTTTTGTTTTTTTACTTATTATTTCTTAAAGGGTAAATTGTCATTTTGAAATAAATTTACACAAATGCAACAAAAAGGCAAGTTTAGGGCACTTTTGGCAATTATCAAAGAAGAGGGCTACAATTTGAAACAAGTGAATACCTCAGGGTACATTTTTTGCAATCATCACAATTTTTTATCAGATCAAACTCATAAGATCTGTGATTTGATTGATATTGTTAAAAAAAAAAAATCCCTTGCTTTCAATGTGGGTGGTGTTAATTTGCTATGACACATAACAGGTATTTTGAAGCCCCCAAACAAGACCTCTCCAATGCCTCAGAGAAGTCCACCAAACCCACCGTCTTCAGGAACTTCAGCTAAAAATATGTCTCAGTCATCAACTAATTCTAGGGCAGGGAGAGGCACGGGCCAGCTTGGAGCTTTCTGGTCCACTCAACATGCCAAAACATCACCTGTTCCTGAGGAGAAGGCTAGACCCAAGTTTGACGAAGAACCAAGGTCCAGCCCAGCTAAGGAAGAAAGCATTCAGGCACATACTAAGCAAAGAAATGTCCCTCCTAGAGACTTTGAAATAAACTTCTTCCACAAGGATTCAGGCTCTGGTATTGAGAAGTCAAAAGCATCCAAATCTGAAAGCCCTGCTACTTTTCAAGATAGTGCTTTCAATGATCTTGTTGCTGAGTTTGATCATAACAAGCTCAACTCTGGGATAAGTAATGCCAGAACGAGGAGAGAAGAAGTGTTAGAGGAAGAAGTGGAGAGGCTGAAAGGGCAGCTGAAACAAGCTAACTTGGAGAAAGCAGAAATGACTTCTAAATTTGAGAAGCTATCCACCATTTGCCAATCCCAGAGACAAGAAATTCAGGAGCTCAAGCAGAGTCTAGCTGCTAGAACTCCTTCCCCAAATAAAGATGCAGCCAGGGTATTTAATCTTCTTTTCGTTTCTGTATTTTTTTCTGTCTAATGCAATTGTATGTGTCTGATGGTCTACATGCTAACCACAGCGGGCAAGTCTGGATTTTGATGATTTTGCTCCAAGTCCTGAAGCACAGTCATGGAAGGCTTTCGAAGATAATCCTAAGCCACAGCAGCAGTTATCAGGGAACGTTTCTGCCAAATCTGTTGTAACTGGAAATGGTCACTCAAACAAGCAAGCCACTGAACCTACCTCTGGTTTTGACTCATGGGGTTTTGGGGCTGGGAGCCAAGCAGCAGCTGCACCTGCTTCTAGCCGGCGTACTATAAGACCTACTGGACAAGGAAAAAATTCACGGGGTTCTGGTGAGTCAAAGATCAAGGAGGGCAATTCATCTTCTTCTCAACCTGCAGGATGGGCTGGTTTCTAAATTTATGCAGTCTCGTGCAAGGTATTTGCTGAGAACCCTGACACCATTTCACTTTATGTTGAAAGAGGATGACAAGGATTGGTAGGAGTTGCAAACATATGGCTTTGTTGGCTTGTTTTGTGCTGTTATGTGTTGTGCTTTATAGATTTTGTCATCCAATAGAACATATGAATAAATATGTTTCCATTGAACAAGCATGAGACTACAGTTGTATACTTATCTGCATTTTCCTTATCAGTTGAAAATGAATAACTTGTTATCACTTATTAATGTTGTTGATGATGGGATAATCTTGTGAAGTGAAGGTAAGGAGCTTCCTTAAGCTCCATGAAACATTCAAATAACTGGTTTAGGGACAGAATTATGTTGTGATGAACACAGGATGGATAATAAACACTTGATAATTTTCAATCATGGGGAAAATTGAGTAACTCTGCTTTAAGGCGACCCCTTGCCTTATCTCAATAATTGAGTAATGTTGTTGGAATTCGAACCCTGGTTTTAGGACTGGAGTTTAGGTGTTTAACAACTAGTCTATTTGATCCTGGCAACATCAGGATTAAGTGTAGATGTATATGGATATGAAGTTTCACATTTCAAGTCCATCAATTGGAAAAAACATCAAGAGTTCTGAACCAGCAAGGGAATCACAGACATACATTAACCTGAAAAAAATGCACATAAGTTTTAGATAACCCACAACTCGAATCAGCGTGAAAGATCATCAGAGCGAGTAAAACCCAGTAGAAGGTGTGAGAATTGTGATATTATCATCTTCTAGAGGTTGAAGGAACTTGTGAAACCAAAGAGCAGAGTCTTTGGAGTGCCTCTGCAACCCATTCTTGTAATCAACATAGTGCAAGCCAAGCCTTATAGTATAACCAAAGTCCCACTCATAATCGTCCATTATCGACCATACATAATATCCTCTCACATCCACGCCGCCTCTGCAACAAACAGAACTTAGATGAACAAAATTGTCCAGCAACTATTACATAAAGACACTTTCACAAATGAGAGTACTCACTCTTCCATAGCTTTTAAAATGTGCTGGAGATGCAAATGGTGGTACTTGATCCTCAAGCTATCTCTTAGTAGTTCCTCAACTGGTAATGTGCTTTCATCAGCAAGACCTGATACATTATTAACTAAATCACGTGGATCACATACAGAAAAAGAAAAAGACAAGAGACTCAAATATAATCATATTACCATTCTCAGTGACATAAATCAGAGGATTGTTGTATTTTTCTTTCACATACAACAGGAGTTCCAGAATTCCCTTGGGGTATATAAACAGCCAAAGCACACTTGTCTGCAAATCAAATATTCCAAACAAACTGTCATATATAAACTATAGCAAGCATTTTATCTAAAATTCATGACTAATTAGGAGCACGCACCGGCTCTCCAACTGGTACCCCATTTTTTGAAGCTGTGACAGACATTAAAGGAAAATAAGGTAATGACATGTTAGCATAATTTGGCATAAAACACAGACTAGTTAATAAGAAGATTGTTTTGAGGGTTATATATATTACAGGTGAGAGTGACATGGCTATCTTCCTGGTAGCTGAGTTCTGAAGTGGTAGTATTGGTGGATGAATTTTCTACATAATTTGCAGTGTAGTAATTTACTCCGAGAAAATCGAATGATCCTATAAGCAATTCAGATTCTTCTTTGGTGAAATTGGGCAGTCTCTTGCCCACAAGGATTCGCATGCTTTCAGGATACTCACCATACACAACTGGATGAATAGTCCTGCCACACATTTATTTATCAGTTATGATCAGATATTCAAAGGTATTTTCGTCATTTTCTTGTGATAAAGAGATATTTCGGAAGTTTAGATAACTCTAAATAACGTTTTGAAAAAACTTGTATTACACAGCTATCTGCAATTAACCCTTCAGAGTATGTATAGTACTACATAACTATTGAATGCAAATACACTCACCATCCAAATGTGAAATCAAGAGCTCTTGATGCAGCATTATGACATGCAGCAGTGTCATATTTAGGCACCATCCACATTGCTTCTTCAGTAATTCCTATTTTTCCTTTCTGTGAGCCCTGTGCATGCCGCATCAAATGCAATTTTTGTTAAAACATTGCCCCTCTATTGTCTAGTGTAGTACATTGGTAAAAAAAAAAAAAAAAATTAACCTGATATTTGTTCCTGTAAAGTTGGACAGTAAATGCATGAGCAAGAAGCTGGTGATGCTGCACAATATAAGGCTCAGTAGCAGAATTTCCAGCATAGCAAGTTTTAGAACATCTACCGGGCGGCCCTTTACCCTCTGCATAACCGAAGGAAGAAAATAAACGCGGCTCATTCACTGTCACCCAATACTTCACGCGGTCTCCAAATTCATTGAAACACAAGTTTGCATACTCGCAAAAGTCGTCCCTACAAATATATTCATTTAAGTTATAAAACAGCAATTAGGCGTTGATCATTACGTTTTTTCCCTTATCAAAGCGGGTTGGTCTAATAATCAAGCACATGAACTCTGGTCTTCTGGTCCTAGAGACCTAGGACCAGGGTTCTCAAATCCCAACAACAATATTATTAAAACTTGATACATAAAATTACATATCAAATAAAAAAAATAGCTTATAATGAATGGGTAGTATAGTACCCCTTAATTCTATATAAGTAATTAAGTTGATTGCTAAATGTACTTGATATAGAAAATTGCAGATTAAATACAAAAAAAAATTACATGTTTTTCTTGCCACTTACAAAATTTTGGGGCTCAAGAATCCACCATACTCATCTTCAAGAGCTTGTGGTACATCCCAAACAAATAGAGTCACAAAGGGCTTGATACCTGCAGCTTACAAAAGCTATAAACTATATTATATTGCACAGATATGTAGATTTAAATAATATGTGCACAAATTAATTATATGACCTTTGGATAAGAGCTCGTTGATGAGGCTGTTATAGAAATCGATACCGAGCTGGTTCACTCCTCCACTTATTCTTCCCGCTATAGTTAAGAGAAAAAAATTATATTAATTTCATGATCAGTGATTAATAAAATGCTGAATTATATATAGATAGATGATCTTACTAGGAAGTACTCTGGACCATGAGATGGAGAATCTGAGGGAGTCCATCCCAATATCTTTCATCAGTTTAATGTCTTCCTGCAAAACATATATATCCATGGAAGATTGTATTAAATGAACACAAAATCGTTAAAAATATTTACTGTCACAACGAAAGGGTAATAAATACCTTATAACGATAGTAAAATTCGTCAGCAACATTTCCTGTTGAGCCATCCAAAATCTTTCCTACAATCATACAATATATATACCAAATGCTAAGATGTAATATCTAAATAATTTTTTTTTTGTTTTTGTATTTTGTGGTGTATCAAAGTATAGGTAAGAGTCAATCTTATTTATGTAGAAGTAAGATGACATCACCACTTGACTTTTTTAATTATTATGAAAATTGATATATCAATGACTTAATTATAAGCTATCTTTATATAGAGAACCCAAAAAAATGAGAAAAAATAGAGATGGATAATAATACTGTTGTTGCTGTGACTCGAACCTTTATAAAAAAAACTTGTTTAGTTGTATATATTTATTTTTCATAAAACAGATACCTGGGTTCCTCTTCACAAATGTATCCCACACACTTGGTGTCCTGCCATCTTCATTTGCTGCTCCTTCACACTGTTTTAAACATTTTACAGGATAAATTAGTGGCTAAACTTAGGTAGAAACTCGTGCTTACAATAAAAGCCCAAATAACGTGTTATAGTTTCCAACATTTGTGTGAAAATATAGGTTCTAACATATTACGTTATAGTTTCCAACAAAACTGATGGTTTCTAGAATCCTAAGACTATATAAAAATGCTAAGACTGTCTTGACTTAAGGTATGCATTTTTCTTTACGTTAAGCATATACATAACATAACCTGGTAAGCTGACGATCCAGCTCCAAAGATGAAACCAGGTGGAAAACTGGTACGATTAAGATTGTCAGCTTCAATGGAAATGAAAGAAAGAGTGAAGCCTAGGAGTAGGAGGAAAGGACCTTGAACCACCATTTTTGACACTAACACTCTATATACTACAACTAGTGTGTGTGTATATATATATATATGGAACCAGCCTAACAATCAGTCTTCATTAATCATACAAGTCTTGGGTCTCAATAGAATGTTGGTTTCTTTCTGCTTTTTTACATGGAAAGTGTGCACTTACATGGACCACGCTATGCATGAAAGTAGCACTTAATTATATTGCAAAGTTTCTGGTCGTGCTGATGATAAAAAAATTTGTGTTCCCATGTCTTGTAGTAAAATAGGGAGACTTGTCATGCAATTTAGAACCTTAATATAATATCAGAACCTTTAAGTCATCGTTAATATGGACTATTGTCGTATGGCCTATGTGCCTAGTCCAATGCTCAATACCGGCTTACACGTGAGAGGGTGTCAGAGTCTCATATCGAATAGATGTCAATCACAACACCGGCTTATATAAAAAGACTGAACCTCCACCTATTAGTTTGAGCTTTTAGATAGGTCGGACCTTAATATTTTTACACTTCTCGTCCCCAAGTGTGGGATTTTTATAAGTTCAAAATTGAAATTTGGAGGATGTTGAAGTTCAGCTGG
This sequence comes from Erodium texanum, assembly GCA_036897725.1. Lineage (NCBI taxonomy): Eukaryota > Viridiplantae > Streptophyta > Magnoliopsida > Geraniales > Geraniaceae > Erodium > Erodium texanum. Next base: position 1,224 of record JAYMSW010004818.1, on the reverse strand, counting down.
CTGGTTGAAGATGGTTTCACTTGCATCCAATGTACTCATTGATGACTATTAATTTTCCTATCAGCCACACATTGAAAGAATCAATAAATGGTTCTTGGTGACCTACTTAATGTTGTGTTGCACTATATATATAACTTGAGGGTACCATTATGTACTGTTTAAAACTTGAGAGTTTGAACCTCCATTTTCTTCTTTTCCTCGCCTAATGATGCTCCATTTTGTAATTAACTTAAGGGAACCAATCTGTTTCTTTTAAAATTTAAAGGCACCAATTTGTTAAACTTAAAGACACTTTTTGTTACAATTTCCTCCAATTCTAATTTAACTTTTGCTTCCGAAGATATAGATAGATAGTCTACCTTTGAAATCACCTTCAGGTCCTTTTAAATTTGCCTTGATTATATCATAACTCTTCATATTCGAAGAGTACTAATAATGAACATCTCATTTGACCAGTAAGACTATACGGATCTCCTAGGATATGTGCAGTCCAAGTTTTGAAAGGATTTGAAAAGAATGTGGTATAAAATAAGGGTCTTACCCCAATAGAGCCTATTATGGTCAATTATTGTCGCCGACAAAAAACTGACGAAAAGTAGTGGAGTCAGTCGATGATTTTGTGTCATAGCCAATCGGGCTTTGTCACATGTCCCCGAATCCTTTTTCGAAAAGAAAAACTTTTTTTTTTGTCCAAAGCACTATCCACATCCATTCCAAATGTTTTAACTAGGATGTATCAAAAAGAATAATAATAATATTTTAACTAGGAAATTAAATCCAGATTGGAAAGTCAATTTTCACTTTCTATTTTAACACCCTCAATTTCAATTGATAACCCCTCTCATCGACCATAAGGATAAGCGAGAGGTAAAATCAGAAGCGATACAAGCAACGGGTCGTTGCGAAGGTTACATTGGGAGGAAGCGCTCGAAATGGGCGCCGGATAAACTACGCCGCCCAGGCGCTAGCAATGAAACGAACGCGCGTCTGATAGTCTCTGCCAATCAATTGGCGACCTGTGGGAGAAGACAAATAGGAATGCAAAGTGGGCAGGAAATGTGTTTTCAAGGTAGAGAGAGAGCTCAGCTGGTTGGATACAAGTATGGGTGCTATGCTCATGGGCCGCATTCCCAAATAGAATCTAAGGCTTTGAGCATCTCAAAAGCACTGTTAAAGGGTAAAAGCACATTCCTTTTCAGATAAACAAGCACCAATATTTGTCCT
>JAYMSW010004817.1:0-10628 GCA_036897725.1 Erodium texanum | reverse complement strand
CTGTTTGGTTCCAACAGACAACGAAAGTGAAAGTGAGAGAGAGGAGATACATAATTATCTAACCTTTTTTTAAAAAAATCAAATTAATTAATTAAAAACAATATTCAATAATTAGAAAGAAAAAATTAAATTACAACGGAATGAGTACTTATGAGTTTTGATTCAACCCCGTATTGTCAAATAAAATATATCGAGTTCATAAGATTTTGCTTTTAAAAATCAATATTAATAATTATAAAGAAAAAAAATAAAACAACTCAAACTGATAAGAATGACGATATAATAGGTTTTGTAATTCTCATCTCATCCCATCGGTTTAGGGATATCAGGTTTTTATTGGATTAAGATGTTTTTTCTCTTTACAAGAATGAGAATAGGACAAATACAAATTAAGTTTTGTAATCTCACTTGATTTGTTAAATTAAATATTTCGAGTTCAGAATATTTTATCATCCGTGAAACACAACACTTATGTTCCTGTTTCCTTTCTATATACAGATTTTACCCTTACCACTCTACTCTAAATCTCTAATACCACCGTTTGGAAACTAGTCCACTCTAACATAGTTCAAGGTTATTGCTATCCTCGAATCAACTATTTTTTATTTTATTTTACGGAAATGGGAATTTATTTTCTTTTTTTTGAACTGAATTAAATAAAAACAGGAACAAAAAAAAAAATGAACGGGCTTGGATTTTCAAAGATTCCCGTCTCGAGAGAGAGAAAAAGCTAAAGCAAAGCTCTCTCACATTTCGCTTTCCTTTCTTTTCTTTTCCTTTCTTTTCTTTTCTGCCAAACAAGACTGGTTTTCCCACTTGGATGTATCCGGGTGGTGTGAACATGTTTGCTTGTTTCACCTGGGGATTGAAGTCCCTCAAGCGACGTCGTTTTCAACAAATACAAACATTTTCTTAATTTCCATAACGTATAATTAATTATTTCCCATATGTACACATACATAGGTCGTAGCGATGTATCCGTTGGGATTCAATGGCACACTTCGTAATTAATGGGTGATTAATGTGGTTACTTAAAATGAAAATTAAATATATTAAATGTGGGAGTTACTGGAAAATAATTGTGCGCGTGTATCTACGGTGTACGGAACATCGAACCTTGCTTGCCTGAAACTGACCAACGTTGTCATTTCCAGTTCCAGGTTACACGGATGTTGTCTGAATCCCATAATAATACCCTTTCACACGTGAACTCGCAGGGGCTACATGGTCATTTCATCTTTCACAGTCATTTTACGTGTATATTTTTATTTGTCACATTTTATTCCTCATATTGTTCTTCTCTTTTGTATAATCAATCTGTAATAAAGTTTGATCTGTTATAACGACAAAATGTCTGAATTTATGATTTGATGGTTAAGATTTAAATCACGTTGATTAATTTAAAATGGATGTATGTGAATTACAGAAAAATTCTATGAATAGTTTACAAATAGAAATGGAAAATTTGTCGACTTAATTATATTGTCTAATATAATTTTATTACTATATTTTAAGATAAGCGGAGAAAACACTGTCAGTTATAAAACGTGCTAGTTCCCTAATCAATTTTTATGACGTAATAATGTACTTGTTTTCTAAAAACGACAAACAATTCCTTTTTGTTTTAGAATTTTTTGATTAGTTACAAACTTGGGTCGATCATATAATCGTCTCTAATAATTAGAGTAAAAACCTATTACTATAGAGAACAATAATTCAAATTTTGTTATTTTGAACATTTAGTTCATAATAATATTTTAAAAACATTCTAAATGAGTAAATTGAAATATTTTTTAATTAGGATATACAGATTAAAAAACCGTGAAAATAAATAGTTTTTTATTTTATTTTTACTCTTTCCGATTAGAAAAAAGACAACTTAAAATATAGAATTTGAAGACAAAATATCTCACATTATGGGCCCCACATCCCATGAACATAACATACATCTCCTCCAGCAAACACATTTCATTCTTGTCACTTCCAAAATTCCCACTTGGAATTAAGGAAACACTTCCTATTTTATTCCCTCTAAAACCAAATTCCTAAAGCACAAGTATACTATATTTAAATTTTGTTAGTGTACTTTCACTATAGTCCCCACAAGAAATATATATTGTAGATGAGGTCATGAAGTACTTGAGAATTAGACCAATGTCCTTCTCCATCCAATCATTCACAACTATTGGATTTTGTAGTATATTCTAACCACCAAATCCTACCATTGTTTTGTCTCCACATATCTTAATCTTCATAACTCCATGCCCATGTTCTTGCATGTCTTTGTCCACCATGGGAATAATGCATGTACCTTAATAACAACCATGTACATCTCATCTCATCTCATGCATGCATTCCTAATTTGAACCAATTAACAACATAAATCTCAATAGTTGGTAACCCCAAAACACTTCCATTAACATCTTATGTAGGGTGTAATGTTGAAGCACATGTAATTAAGACTATAAGAATCTCTCGTTTAAGAAATTTGAATTCATTTGTTACTCTGCCATTTATGTGTTTATTATATATTTACTACTTTATTTAAGATGTATGTGTATGCAATTAAGACTGTTAGAATGTCTAGTATAAGATATGAACAAGAGAATCGTTAAACCGAAAAAACCCCAATCAAAACCGACTAATCTAAAACAGAAAGCCCACAAAAATAACCATCAGTTTTTTGAGACGGAAAATCGACCGAGAAAACCGATAACCAAACCCTCAAGTTTGAGTTAGACCTTCTTCTTTTTTTTCTTTCTAATACCCTTATTATCATATGAGCATGTTTCTTTTGATTTCAACTCATTTCTTTCCTCTTATACTCATTTTATAACGAAGTTTACCATTACTTAATTAATTTGTTTATAATAATCTATATAAGTTGTACTGCATGTTGATTTTTTCAATACAGAAAGTTATTATCTGTAAGTTTTTACACGAGAAAACCCAATATTTTAGGTTTTTTTTGTTCAAAAATTCAGACCAAAAGGCAAACTTCAAAATTTAAAATAGTAAAAAAAAAAAAAACGAAATAGGTTTTAATACAAAATATAATATATAAGTAAAAATATGTATTGTTAGTGCATCTGGAACTTTTGAAGCCACTTCCACCGGTTGATCATACTCATCAGACCCCCATTTATTTTTTATAAATATTTTCCCAACTTAATGAAATAAGTTTGAATATAAGAACCTAATTTAGATAATTTTGAACAAATTAGTTTAACATAAAACCAAACTATCTTTTATGTATTTTCTCTGATTGTAGTTTTTCCATAGGATCTTTAAAGCCACCTCTCTTTGTAGGGTTTTCTTCAATCGTCGGAGTATGGAGAGGAGGATTAGAGCTTTTTGAGCATGTGCTCCCCCTCTCTGGTTCTTTTCTTTGTTGCTACTGGTTCCGGCCTTGGTAGTGGATCCTTTGCACCGTCTCCTATTCGCCAAGTCTCCCTGCGCCGCCGTCATTGCACTGCCTAAGCTCGTGTTTTTGTATGCAGTTTTTTTTCTTGTTTTTTTAGTCAATAAGACGCCAGCTTAGTCTGACTTTAGGCACGCATCTACTGCAGTATGGGACTCCACAATTATTGTGGCTTTAGGACAGCTTAGTTCGGTAGGTTTGGTATCGCTATGTTGTTATTTAGTGGGACCTTTGCGTATGTCATCGACCATTTTTGACATTGCTTTTTTTGTGTAAGCTCTCGACAGTTGTGAGTCATAGTCTAACATGACCTATTTGGTCAGATGTATTTTTCACTAAAGCTAATCTATTTCTGTTGCGACGATATCGTCTGTCTAATGACATTGTTCTTGTTTTTTTTTTTTTTTTTTCTAAAAAACTATCTTTTATATGGTAATGAAACAGTGCAAAAAGAAAGAAAAAAAAAACATAAACACGCGCGCACCCATAAGATTCCACAAATTTTTGCCTAACCCATAATACCCAATAATGTTGTCTAATTACACTCCCTATATAAATCATGATAATAAGTATCTATAATTACACCAAACAAGCACTTTTGTTCTTTATTTTTTTCCCCTCTTAGAATATTAATTGATCCAAAGCAAATAAACAAATCCATAGTGCCAACACTATATGTGTAAATAATATAGACAAAAGGGTTGGGAAAAGAAAGTAAAACCCCATCATTACTAAAGAAAAATGAGAGCAACAAAGGAAGGATAATAAAATGACTCATTTACCCCCACACAACCACAGAATATAGCATGGAACCAAGATTCCTTGAAGTTTAGCAAATTATAGGTACTGACTCAACTTGTAAGTAGGCCAAACTAACTTGTAACCTTCAAAATATTATTCATAACTTTGAAAATATTATTTGTGAAAAAATGTTTAGGAACTATTGAATTTTACTTGTTAATCAATTTATCTCCATCAAAACTAGATTAGTGGTTAAGAGAGTTAATTCACTCCTGAACATCCTGGTAAATATAATAAAGTTGTTATTTGTCAGTTGTTTGTCTGTTTTGTATTGTCTTATGTGTACGTTTATGACACCGTCTGGTTCGGTCTGATTGGTAAACCTAAAACTATGTTAATGTATTATAACTTCAATAGTTGATTGTATAAATTCATAATTAATATATAATATTTATAACATTCTTTTAATAAAATTTAAATAATTACAACTTAAAAATAATTTAACAAAATAAATACAAATTAGTATAGGATTCTCTATTTCATAGTGCCTAAATGTCAATGATTGGCCTAGTGTTTGAGGGGACAAATACATTAGTCATGCCTATATTAGATCACTTAGTAGTAATCAAGCAATATCTATAATCATAGGTTAATAGAAACCAAATACATGTGAACATGTATGGAAAGGAATCCCAAGAAAGAATGTATAGTTTGGCATGTTACTAAAGCAAGACAAACTATATTTTTTTATGAGCATACCTTCTTTGGGATTTACCCAATGAAACAATAAATAAATACAAGCATATCTTTGGTGTGGTTTCTTACAAATCTTCATGCCTTGGAAATTATAAATAAAGCTAAAAAGAAGGGTGGTAAAAATGAAAATAAAATTGATGTACCTAATAAGCCTATGACTAGAATTGCATGAAAATCACCAATAAAATGGGCTTTCAAAGGTGAAAGATGGGAAAGAAAGCAAAAGATGGTCTTTGCCTTTTGTTTCTTTTACCTTATTTTATATTTCAATAGCTTCTCATTTATCTCTCACTCCTTTTCCTTACCCTAAAGTTCACATTTCATGAGTTTTTTTATATTCTTTTTTTTTTCTTTATGGAAAGGATTGATGTATGAATGAAAGGGTCTGTTTTTTTCCTCCTCTTTTCTAAATTTTTTACAAGATTTTTCATGCTTGTTTGCTACATGAAATCGATGTTTTAAATCGAATCAATCGATAGAACATTAATCTGATCGTTTACGTAATCGATAATGTGTTGTTTCCATCAAAAGCTGACCCCCAAATATAATGGAAAATAGAGTAATTAATGTATTTGAGTTTTTGATCAATCCTATAACTATTAGATGATTCTTTGGATTGTCATCAAATTATCAAACATTTGAAATGGGCCATTGTGGGAAATTCTTTGTGGGCCTATCCTCGATGACGGGCTTGGGATACTAATTTGCTTTCTCAAGCCAATAGATGGGTCTAGGCCCAAGCACCAAATCAGAAACATTTGTTTAATTAGAAATCTCAAAAGAACCAAAGCAGAAACATTTGACAAGTTTCGGAGGTCAAAAGTTGCATCTTGTCCGAAGATAAAAACTCCAAAAGATTTTTTTTTTTATTGACGATAAGTTCAATGCATGAATAGGTATCATCAACACAATGTACAAGAAACCTTAAACTCTTGCGTTTGGCATTTTGGTAAATTAGTGTGCTAAATGTGTGTGAATTCATCAATTTTTGTTTTGTCTGGATAATGACGTTTAAAAATGATATTTAACACATTTGTTTTTCTAAATTTTTCGATAAATTTCATCAAGATGTTGTTAATTAGCAAATGTCAAATGCCAACCTTGTTGTCATGAAAGTGTCCAAAACTTTAAAAAAAATACTTCCTTTTTGTTTTAAAATTTTTGTAATATATTATATTATTAAGTAAGAATATATATATTTGAAGTGTTATGCATCAAGCAAAATTATAACATTACACACTCTAAATTAAGTAAGAATAACAATTCATACAATCATAACTGAATAAGCATAGTTCGTGTACAGCTTAACAATCAGATCGAATCAAATAATATTAAACACATACATGAGATAACCCAAAACAAATAACACAAATAATAACAATTATTATCTCACTAAAATTTGATCGAGAGATAATCCATTAACAAATAGGCTAACATTGATCGGTTATAAAACTTCTTGACATATTAAATTGAATATGTCACACATATCTTGCGATGACAATTCCCATGTTGCCATCCTACAAATACATACCCCAAAACCAATTATGAGTACATTTCTAAGCTTACCCATATCTTCAAAAAAAAAAACCCATATACAACATATCTATCATCTATCTCAAAACCAAGTCTTGATTGATCTAATCCATTTGAGATTTGATCTGGGTTTAGGATTCAGGGTTTAAGAGAGATGAAGAAGTTCAAGAGCATTGATGAGTTCTGGGTATTTTATGTGAGCCAACACACAAAGCTATCAACAAGAAGATGGCACTGTGTAGGAACAATCTCTAGCATCTTCTTGATGCTCTACTCAGTGATGTTCAATTGGTGGGTTGTGTTCTTGGTGCCTCTGGTTGGCTATGGCTGTGCTTGGTACAGCCATTTCTTTGTGGAAGGCAATGTTCCAGCCACTTTTGGGTACCCACTTTGGTCCTTTGTGTGTGACTACAAGATGTGTGGGTTGATGATTACTGGTAATATGGATAAGGAGATCAAGAGGCTTGGCAAGAGACAGGTCTTGTAATGATGATGGTTAAGATTTGGTGATTTTCATGTTTTGTGTTGGTTAAGATCCTCTTCCTTTGGTTTGTTGCTCCTTTGCATGTTCAATAATGATGTTCTATAGTGTTGTATATTGTATATACATGTTAATGATTGAAGGTATATGATAACGATGTTACAGAATATGGCGACTTCGTATGAAATATAATTCTTAAGGTTAATATTAAATGATCATGGCTCTTAATAATTAGACCAAACCAACGTTAAAACTACATAGATTCTAATAAGACACTAACAACATAATAATGTGATAACTCAAGACAAATTAGATATATACAAGATACCGGTATTTGGACCTGAATCCTAGTATTATAAACCTAAATTCAAGTATTTAACCAGTTAGACAAACAAACGTTTAACGTTCTATGTTGTTCCATTGCTCAATTTTATTACCCAAAATATCCGATTTTAGTATGACTCATTTGTTTTCGAATGGGTATATCGCAAGACCTGATTCAGTAGCTATTGCAGCCCCCGCTTCCTCAGGTGGAACTCCAGGTGGGGATAGTTACTCCGACCGTTGCCAAAATATCAGTATCTTTGCTTTCTTAATCAAAAATATAATAAGTCAATTTATAGTCTTTAACATCCGCTTTAAAACAACGATTCTTCTAATATACCCCGTAAATTCTTCGAACTGGATTGGGCCTACCCGACACAGTCCGATATCGAGTTTATTGGGCTTCGTGGGCTGTTGGAAAAGACCACTTTAGATCAAGCAAATCTTTAAGGTCTTGTAATGAGCCCATACTGGGCCTCATACTTGCTTATTGGACTTACACAGTTGGGCCCATAATGCTTACCCCTGTATTTTATAATTTAAGTTAAATAAAAAACAAGGTATTTATTCCATCACAATTATATTTGGCATCAAAACACTTATCTCAAGACTGTTTTTCATAGACTGAGTATATAAATCTCAAGTATTTTCTTTTCAATTAGGTAGACAAAAAACACAATAACCTATATTTAGATGTGCAATCCTCTTCATTATAGCTAGCTAACACATGAAATTAAATCAAAATTTAGTATATATATTGTTGAAGGTTACCATTCTAGTTATGTATATTATCAATAACTAATCACCAAAATGCCATACCACTTTGGGATCCATGTTGACACATGTCTTCTTCAAAACTTGCCATAGCTTGTATTGTAAATTTAGGGGTGGGTTAGGTTTAGGTAATTGAGTTTTAGATAGCTTAACAGGTACAAAAGTATAAGATTTTCTTAGAATATAAAATTAGAATGGTATGTTCTTGGTAATGGATTGCTATATGTGAACCTCCCAATCTATGAAAGTGGATAGATATCTGAACTTGAACCCAATAGTGCCCTCAAAGTAACAACACATTGAGTCAACTAAGGAGGTCTAAAGGGTCAATTCACACCTCATGGAAATCAAAACATCATCAACAACAAAAAGGGTCAAATCATGGTTCACATGAGATGATAGTTGCAAGGTAATGATGTCTCTAGAAGCATGGGTTGCTTCAATGTACTTCAACTCATTTGCCTAACATTCACAAGTCAATAGGTGAATTTTATCAACCTTAATGGTGCAATATGATCTCAGATCACAAACCCTTAATGTATAACTATTTTCTTATAAAACCCACTTCAGATATAATACCTTTCATGTTAAGATTTTGATATTTTTACAAGGGAAGCTAATTAAGAACAAATTATCTTCAAAATCGTCAAATGACCATTACGTAATAACTGCAATAAAAAATATACAACGTGGTAAGTGTAAGTTATATTTAATATGAATAACGATTAAGAAAATATCGATTATATTGGTGAATGAAAATGGAAGGATGGGAGGTTGAGTTGTTACTAACCACCATGTGAGTTTTGAGTCTTGGCTTTCAAACAATATATCATGTCTTGCTTGGTTAACATCACCTAATTCAAATGAAAGACATTCCTCAACCAATAATTTAATAATTAATACACATATATGCATATATTTTGTTGTGTTCTTATTATAAAACTATAAACAACATCCTTAAAACATGCTATTTCACTTTCAAGACAGCACCAGAAAGTGGCATTTATGTAATAATTAAGCAAGAAATCAAAGAGAAAAAAAATCACATTATTGTGGTCATGTCCTAAGAAGAACCCTAGCTTGCTTCTAAAGAAATAGCAGCTCAAAATCATCACCTAACCTAACAAAAACGACATCACAGCAATGCTTATGTTTCCTATATAAAGGTGCGTTGGCTAGTCACTCATATATCATCTCATCTCTAATAGCAACTAATCTACAAAACCCAAATTGAATTTCGAGCTAAACTCGATAAGTATAGAGGTCAGAGAGAAATGGGTTCTAGTTGGTTTCGACTCTCGATTCTCCTTCTGGTTGCGTGCATTTCCCCGATCTTGGTGGACTGTAGGGTTCGGGTCTACAAATTTAACGTACGTTACATTTTTATTTACGATATTTTGAGTTATATGATTTAATAAACGTGCATGTTTTTTAAATGGGTTTTGTTTTTTTTTGGTCATTTTGGGCAGGTGGTGATGAAGAACACAACTAGGCTTTGTGCGAGCAAGCCTATTGTGACTGTGAATGGCAAATTCCCCGGGCCCACACTCTATGCCCGAGAGGACGACACCGTTTTGGTCAAAGTGGTCAATCATGTGAAATACAATGTCTCAATACATTGGTAATTACCTCATTATTTAGATCAATTTTGTTATCATATGTATAAAACAATCGAATTGTTCAAAAAAAAATACATTTTTTTATAATGTAGGCATGGAATTCGACAACTTCGAACGGGTTGGGCCGATGGGCCTGCTTACATAACCCAGTGCCCGATCCAACCGGGCCAACAATATATTTACAATTTTACCGTCACGGGACAGAGAGGTACACTTCTATGGCATGCACATATCTTGTGGCTTAGAGCAACTGTCCATGGAGGGATCGTGATCTTGCCCAAGCGTGGCGTTCCGTACCCTTTCCCTAAACCCGACAAGGAAGTGGTCGGCGTCTTGGGTATGTAATCGCCCAAATCGTAAGATTCAGTATCGGGTTTCCAATAAAAAAATAAGATCCAATTAATAAATCATGTTGGTATATGATTTGTATCAGAACTTGTGTGTAAGAACGGATCAAACGAGATATTATCAAGTTTAATTGACTCGATTCATTTGATTTGGTGTGATAGCTGAATGGTGGAAATCAGATACTGAAAATGTGATAAACGAGGCTTTGAAATCGGGATTGGCGCCAAATGTATCCGATGCTCACACCATCAACGGTCATCCCGGAGCTGTCCTTAACTGTCCTACCGAAGGTCGGTGATGTTAGAATTATGAAATTTGAACAATTTTTTTGCAACGGTAACATTTACGTATTCAAAAAACCTATGTTTTGTAGGCGGTTTCAAATTGTCGGTGGACAACGGTAAGACTTACATGCTACGTCTCATCAACGCCGCACTCACCGAAGAGCTGTTCTTCAAGATCGCCGGCCACAAACTCACCGTCGTCGAGGTCGACGCCACGTATGTCAAGCCGGTGAAGCTTGACACCGTCGTGATCGCACCGGGACAGCCCACGAACGTCTTAGTCACCGCCGACAAGAACTCCGGCAAGTACTTGGTCGCCGCCTCCCCTTTCATGGACGCTCCGGGTG
>JAYMSW010004816.1:0-10628 GCA_036897725.1 Erodium texanum | reverse complement strand
ATAAAAAAAAGAAACCCCAAAGTGATGTGTTTCATGCGAGAGTGAAACATTGGGTTGGAGCTGAGGCTCATTTTCCCCAAGTTGTCTTAGTACACCACGGGTCTTGATTGCTGATCATGGCCAAGCTCTTTAAACAGGTTGCGAACCCACAAAACCTCAGCAACGATGTCTGCTAGTGCTTTGTATTCTACATCAGTTTGTGAACATGCCACAAACTTTTCTTTATGAGAGCTCCACGACATTGGAACAATACCCAGATAAAGAAAGTAGCCTTTTATGGAGATGTTGTCGTCCTTATTCCCAGCCCAGCCAGCATCGGAGAAGGCATGAAGGACTAAGGGAACCGAGCTAGAGATATTGATTCCGGTATCGATTGTACCTGGTAGATACCGTAGAATCTGCTTCAAAACTTGTCAATGAAGCTCACTTGGTTGTAGCATGAACTGTGAAATCTTGTCACAGTAGGATACGTCCGGACGTGTAAGGCTGAGGTATTGAAGGCTGCCTACCAATGTCCGATAGTCTGCTAGTGTGGGAAGTGGGTTGCCTCCATCTCGACGCAGGGGCGGTGTAGAAGACGTTGGAGTTGAAACTGTTTTGTAGAGTTCCATTCTAGCCTTGACTAGCATGTCACTCACATACTTAGGTTGACTTAGAAATATACAAGTTTGTGTCTTGTGCACCTTAACTCCAAGGAAATAACCAACTCACCTAGGTCCTTTAGACATAATTTTGTAGTTAGAGCCTTGATTAAATTGTCAACTACTTGGGAATTTGATCCTATTACAATTATATCATCCACATAAACCAACAAATATAACACAGTTAGGCCAGAGTGATAGATGAATATTGAACTCTCAACAATCGAGTTGGTACATCCCAGATGCAGCTGACAAGTGCATAGCTCATGGTACCAAGCTCTTGGAGTTTGTTTCAACCCATATAAGGTTTCCTCAATTTGCACACATGATCAGGTTGGTCCTTACTCATAAACCTAGGGGCTGTAACATGTAAACCTGTTCACTCAATGTGCCTTGCAAAAATGCACTATTTATGCCCAACTGCTTTAGATGCCAAAAATGTTGGACAACCAATGTAAGTACTACCTGAATCGTTACAGGTTTAATAACCGAACTAAAGGTCTTTGTGTAATCCAATCCGAGTTGTTGGTAAAACCCCTCTACCACCAGTCTCGCCTTATAGCGTTCCACCGACCCATCTGGATTATGCTTGACCCGAAAGATCCATTTACACCCAAAAATGTTCTGCTCAGGGGAAGGTGGAACCAATTCCCAAGTGTGATTCGATTGGAGAGCTATATATTCCTTGTTCATGGCATCTCGCCATTTCGAGGACTTAAGTGCTTGAGTGATGTTGTGAGGTTCCAAGCATCTTGTGGTAAAGGCACGTAGGTTGAGTTTATGGATTGGCTTGGTGATATTGTTCTTGGAGTGAGTAACAATGCCATGGTCAAATATGGTGGGGTAGGGAGAAGAGGTGGAGTCTGGGTGGGGATATAGCAATGAGAGATGTGGTGTGGCCGATGAACCATACGACTTGATGGACCAGGTGAATTCGAATGTGGTTGTGTTGGTGACTGGGCCTGGTGTTGGGTTGGATTGGGGAATGATAGTGTGTGGTTAATGTGTGTAGTGAGAGCTGGTGGTTCTTGCGTAGGGATATTAGGTAGGTGGGTTGTGTTGGTATGATGATGTTAGTTTGATCATGTGGAGGAAGTATTGGTAATAGAATCTCCATGTCACTTGTCTTAGTGGGCTCTTGTTGCCCAAAGTTTGATGTTAACGATTGAAATGGGTATTCAGGCTCCATGAACTGGACATTGCGAGAAGTATAAATCCAACCCATGCTCGGATCCAAGCATTGATAAGCATGTTGATCAGCTGCATAACCTACAAACACGCACATAATAGAATTTGGAGCAAGCTTATTGTTAGCATATGGTCGAAGCCAGAGAAAACACAAACATCCAAAACTCGTAAGCTTATGATAATTAGGTGTAATGTCAACAATTTGGAATAAGGGTTGTTATAATTTAGGATAGGAGTGGGGAGGCTATGACTCTTGTTTATTTAGCAAGAGGTACTATCAGAAAGTAAAAACGGAGAGGTCTTTAAAGCATATTTCTCTTGAATGAATTTAAATATGTATGATGTAGAATGTCCAACTTTATGATGACAATTTGCTGAGTTATTGAGGTGTACAGAGTGAACTGATGGAGGAGAAATGGATCAGATATAAACTCTACCAATGCATGGACCTTTAAGCATCATTCGTCCCGTTCATATCTCCTTCACAAGAAAATAGTCATGTAAGACATGTAAGAAAACAAGGGCATATTCCTACCAATGCATGGACCTTTAAGCATCATTCGTCCCGTTCGTATCTCCTTCACAAGAAAATAGTCATGTAAGACGTGTAAGAAAACAATGGCATATTTGTATTGTTTGGGAAACTGAGAGACCGAGATTATATTCTTGGTTACTGAAGGAACATGTAAAACATTAAGAAGTGAAAAATCATAAAGTTTAAGAGAACCAAAGTTTGAGATGTTTAAACATGTACCGTCTCCCACAAATAGCTCGTTAGGTCCATTGTATGAATGAGGTATGGCTAGGTTGTTGAGTTCATTTGTCATATGGTGAGTTAATGGACAATAAGTTAGCTTGATCTTGTGCATGTCTTGGAAAATGAACCGAGGGTGGAACTGAAACTGAGGGATGTTGGTTCCGAAAGGCTGAGCATTGAGATAGGAAATGTCGTTGAATCTTACACCATTGGCACCTGCCTTTGAACGGTTTTGGTGCTGATTGTGATGGCCTTGCTCGATTCTTGGCATGTTGTGGATGGGACACATATGGTTGGAGTGTTGAGTGTTTTGAGCAGCTCAAGCTCTCAGCTTGAAGAAGCGGCCTTGAGCAACTAGTGTTGTGGTAGGGCCTGAGTGTTGTCTTTGGGCAGTATTGATTGAAAGTCTAAGATTAGTGAGCTTTTAATGGAGTTCTTCAAAAGATATAGGCGTATCACGGGCATTATTGCCATCAATAACCGGCTTGTAGGACTCATAGAGACCGCGAAGAACATAATCAGTAAGGTCTTCTTGTTGGATGTGGCTGCCAATAGATGCAAGCATATCGTTTGTAACTTTAATCGATCTCATATAATAAAAAACAGATTATGTACCTTTCTCGCTTGATCGTTGCTTCTCCTTCAACTATTTAATGTAACCTCGTGAAGCTTTTGCAAATGTGTTGTGGAGAAGACTCCAAATATCAGAGTGTTTTGTCTAGGTTACGAGCGTCGCCACTAGAGCACTGAGGGTCCAAAGTTGTGCATCGTATAGAAGACGATCTTATCTTCTCCATGTATGAAACGTTGGATTGGGAAAGAGCGTGGTTGATTCCTTTGATTTGGCTATTTCTGCAGCTGGCGCAAAATGTGTTGCATCGAGGAACTTGAAGAGATCAAAGCCTTCAAGCATGGCTTGGATTTGAATTTTCCAAGTTAGGTAGTTTATAGGAGTAAGCTTCGTGATGTGAGATAGTGAGACAACAATAAACAGATTTGTAGTTTTGTAGGGATTGTGTAATTGCGAGGATGAAACAACAGTCATGGGTTTTATTGGCGCGGAGTGAGTAATTCAGAAGTGGAAGATTAGATGACGCTCTTATACCATAAAGAACTTGTGAATCATGTGTCCTTTCATTTATTGAGACTTCTTTTATATAGAGAGTTGTGTATACTATTTTAGGAAGTGAATATATATAATCCTATGGAATCTCAACAATTGATCATGGAGAGATATGCATGAGAAGCTGCGATAGACCCTGGTTGACTGTGTCATCATCTTCTGAAGAGTATAATGGGCTGGGTTTCTTGGGCCTTAAGGTGTGTTCTTAATATGTTATACTATTATTTATTGAAGTGATACATAACTGCAATTACACGTGTATACATATGAAACAAATGTTAGATCGTATAACATTTAAGTCCTAAATACTTCATTATTGGTGCTAACAATCTTCACATTTACAATATACCTTGAAACCCTGAACAAAAACATAGAAGATTAGAAAGTGAATAATCAACGTATCAAATTAAATCTACCTATATAATAATTAAAGTTGATTATGTGATAATCAAACATAAGAGTAATGTCACTTAGATGATAAATACTATGCAAACAGTAAAAAGTCTTTCACTATAGACCATGCTAATCTACACCCTGTATGTATAGTCTAGTATAATCATAACAGACATCATTAATGTTGACTAAAATAAAAATGCTATTTGAAAATTGTATAGGAATAGGGTAAGATGTATATTCAAGAAATACTTACCGAGGTTAAATTTCCAATAGGATTAATATTGTGAAATACTTTATGGTAAACTACATTCTTTATCATACCCTGATCCTCTAATTCTTCGTTAGCATTGAATATAGTCAACCTTTCTTGGATGTAACTCTCGAGATACCAACGTATAATTGACCGTGTTAAATCCGGAGAAAAGTAAGTAAATGTTGAATAACTGGTTCATGTCATATATTAATTCAAAGCATTCATAACATTGTACGTAAACGATACATGTTTGGGTTGGAAAATTCTGACAGTTTTAAGTGATTGTCCTTGAGTCTTATTAATTGTCATAGAAAAACATGGAGACAGTGTCAATTGTCGACGTTTCAGTCTGAACGACCATTTTCCATCATTGGTGACTTTATGATCTGGGGAATTGTAATGTTTTTACCCTTATGACTTCTAGATATTATGACACCCTGAACAGACCATGCCCCAAGTACTATGATAATAAACCTACTCCCATTACATAACCCTTACATTTGATTTATATTCTACGACAACATCACCAAAGAACCAACCTTCAAGCAGGTTTCATGATTTGGAATATCGGAAAACTTTAAACTATTCAGAAATTCAGTAGGGTAAAGAAGGTCCCCATTCATTGTTTGTATACTACATTTACACACTGTATCAACACTTAAATAATATCTCCTTTCACCATGTAACATATCCATCATGACGCCATTTATCTCTTGAACCATGTCATTCTTCGGGGTGAGAATTGTCTGTTCAGTTAGCTACATATGACCATGATACATCGTAAAAAATGATGGATAAACTATATTAATGAGTCTTTTGATCGGTGAATCAGATGGTGGCGACAAAATTACCTCTAGAGTATGAACCATTTCATCTTGGGGTACTTCATAATGGGACCCATCACCAATCTTTAATATCTATCTGTCAAAAGCATCAATCTTTACGGCATCGAACATGGATATCACATTTGACGTAAGTCTCACATTTTTCGTCAGTTTATATACTTTAAATGATTTCCATAAATAATATGAGTTTAACGATGCATTGTCAATGTCCGCCCGAGACCCCTTCGGAATAACCAGTAAGATTTATTGGTAATCACTCACAAACAATAGTAAGTCCCCCAAAATGTTTTTTTTTTGTTGCAAAATCGGGATAACATGGTTTCATAATGTCACGAAGACTTCTGTCCAAAGCGTAAAGCAATGCTTATGAGCCATTGGGGCTTCATCCCATATGATCAATGATGTATTCTGAAGTAACTCAACCAAATTAGTCCCATGCCGAGTCTCACACGTAGATTCGGGTTCTAAGTTGATCGGAATGTTGAATTTGGAATGAGTTGTCTTCCCACCATCCAATATTAATGTTGCAATACTAGAAGAAGCGACCAGTAGCATGGTCTTACCCTCAGATCTAACCTTCGAAATGATTGTATTCCAAGATATGTTATCCTTGTACCATTAGGCCCTGAACGAATATTAGATGACCCAAATCATTATCAACTAGTGTCATTATAGCCTCATATGCCCGCAATTGACCCTGGTTTAAGGTAGAGAGGTAATTGTCGTAGATCCTTTTCTGTTCTTTGAAGCAATAGTCTCGCAGCTCATTAAGCAAACAGTTATGTAACTATTGTAACATTTCTTTGTTCGGTAATGACATGTCGGAAAAACATGAATCCTCGATCAACTTCTGTATTTCGAGCAACACGAATCCTTCAATCTGTTGGTTCGTTAGCCGTAAATTACTACCTTCATACCTCCGCCTTTATATCACAACTATATCTTCTAATAATATTTCATAATATGCTGACCACAAATGAACTGTGTCGATAATCTGACATTGTATAAGCAATGTGACAAATAGGCGATGGAGCTCGTAGCCCAATGCTCAAGTTGAAGCCTCGATCAAACATTTTGACCACTCATTATCGTCATCAAGAAGTCCAAGTGCATGGCACGCATCTTTGACTTTTGGGTATGTCGTGTTATTAATCGTCTGGATATCTTCAAAATTTGTGTAATCATTAACACAGTTCAGCAGCATTCGCAAATAGAACTTTTGACTAGAAATAGGGTGAGCAAAATAGATTCTACTGTCTGAAATCCCTCTTCTCCGTCTCGTCCATACCTTATCTTTTGAATTCCACACCCATTTAAATGGGAAATCAACAAACTCAATCGTCATGCATCAAGACAATTCTTGTTTGTTTCCATCCACTCAGTACACATTTTTCTCTCAACCCCATCTTGAAACACAATCCTATGAATATTTGCTTCCGGATCAAAAAGAACACTGTGTTCACCCGGTAGGTGGAAAGGCAGGTGCTCAACCAGCGGGTGTTTGTAGTGCATATCAAACTGGAAAATTCATTAACACACTTGAACACTTGATATGTATCTACAATTCAAATATACTTTAATCTCATCACATTCGACATTTTCCCTGGTGGGCTCTACAGTTTCCTTTGCCCTATCCAATCCCTTACGCAAGTACTTGAACAAATATTTAATAGCTGAAGAATGATTGCAAATATCAACATTGATATGAGCATCATACTTCATAGATAAATCACTGTTATACAGGACAACATACCGGTTATCGAGTATACGTCCCTTTCAAGTAAAACGAATATGCCTATCCCGCTTCCTATATATAGGAAATCCAGTTGAATCAGTGGAGATACTGGTAGCCCATTTCTTCGGAATTTTTTTGAACATCTACCCCCGACCATACACGGGGATAAAAGATTTTGTTTACCACACGACCCATGAAGCATACATTTTGGAACAACATTAAAACCAGGTAAATCTTTCATTGAATCTGAGATTTCAGTGCTAACAATCTTGTTAATATCGTCTATTAAAGGATTTTTGTATTCCTGCTCCAAAAACAACATAATATGAGCATGTGGAAACCCTCTTTTTGGGAATTCAACAGTATAAAAACCTAATAAGACATGCATTTAAATTAATTATGTGTGGATACATGTATGACTATAATATAATAGATAGAATTTAGAAACTCACAGGCTTTGGCCCCACCCACCGAATGGTTTACGTGTCTTCAATTCGCTCGTAAGGTGTTTCAGTTTTATTTTAAAAATGCGGCAAAACACATTGTGGCGGTTTGAATCGCCTTCCTTTCCAAAAATCCCGAGCATCTCGTCGATTTCCGGCCATTTTGGATTGCATATAAATGTCAAAAAGATGTGTGGGTACCTTTCTCATTTGCATACAGCCATATCATCGTAGTAATTGTGAATCTTATACCATGGCCCACCAGTATGAGACAATGATAAAATGATAGACTTGCCCAACATACTTGTATCAATGTCACCATGATGGAAGGCATCCACCAACCCTGAGAACAACTCCGACCGCACTTTCGTTTGATTAGTACACATCCGTCTGAAACAACCCTCTTTAATTGTCATGTATTATTGCAGCATATATTGTTGCAGCAGCCTACCAGCTTTGATTAAAGTATGACCTTTGCATAGGCGCTGCTGAAACCTTAAGGAGTAATACTGTCTTATTGTGAGTGTTTGTCGCTTCGATGACACCCCAACCACCAATTCAAGAATGATGTCAAGACGGAACCCATCCTCGTTCAATGAATGTATCAATGGATATGACATGGCCATATAGGTCGAAAATAAATCATGGATTCATTATAGACCATTAGAACAATGTTCAAAAATTATATCCCGAGTAAATGACCCGTTACCAATATCACCGACCACTAATTCTGCAACTTTATCGTGAGCTGGGACGTTATACTGCCTGCCATCCCTTTGACGATCAATGATGAGTTGTAGATTGAATGCTGGACATGATTTTCTTGATACCTATCGTGCGCGATAAGAAATAACCTGACTAATACATTATTATCGTCTAACATTGTACACAATTGCGGCACTAACCCCAAGTCTAGTCTAGATGCATTATTTTGCCGCTGCAATGCACCAAGCCTGTTACCACATTCATTTTGAGTGTGATAGATATATAGCTATGCGAACTGTGGTTTCCTTCCACGTGTAGGTAGTAGAAACCCAATTTTATGATAATTTTGGCTACTAATCCTAAATATGTATGGACCCCTTCCATAGTTAACGAATGAGTCAACACGACACCCAATTGAAGTGAACAAAAACATGGCTTTGTATGTTCGAATTTCGTCACGAAAATGAGTTCCCCGCCCACCAGAAACTAGGTTAAGTAAATCTCGAAGCAATGTTGGCGATTGCGGCATCAAGTGAATCTTAGGGTAGACGATTTTGGTATCAGGTTTGTATGTTTAAATAAATAAACTTACAAATTACCGACTAATACCATTTATTATATCGACAATCAAAAGTCATTCGTATACACATCGCCCAAGTACCACATTAACTTTCATTTATTTAATGTGATAATAAATAGCGACTCACCGCAACCCATACTATTACAGTACAACTATAAGAATGACACATAATACATATGAATAAATATGTAGAATGAAAACACATAGTTGGCATAATATGAATAAAAAAATATAGATAAATTAAAAGGCAATATAATTGGAAACCTAAATTACGGGAGTATAAATATCCGTATTTGTACAAGGATATGTAATATCTACCATTAATATTGAATGAATATGACATACAAATCTACACATACATGTATACCCTAATCCTAGAAAATACACATATAAACCTTGAATACAAATATAGATACAAAATTGCATATTTTTTTTATAAAAATATATGCAATAAGAGTAAAGAATAAACATGTACATACCACGAATGTGCGAGTGAAGTGTGTTATCACATAAGAACTGATATACTATTTGCAGTTTGCGTCGGACCACATCCACATTTCTATGATTCGGGAGGCGGTCTATTAGATTCAGTTTCCTCATCAACCGATTGTATCTGCAAACAAAATCATGCGAGATCATAGCCTTATGTGGGTTTGATGCATTTGAAATTGATATACGACGTCGCTTGATGTCTAACACATTTCTCATGGGTAATCGTTCTACACCCAATTTAAATAGCACTACTGATAAGAAGGTTGGCATATGCTACACCCAATTTAATCCAGTTACTTCTACCCCTCGATTCAGGTATCAAATAATAATAACATACAACGATTACTGGTAATGCTTCATTGAAAATATGTATTACAAATCCATATCATGTATCGCGTATGAACCCAACTTTATATCCATGTATAAAAAATCGTGTCACTACGTGAGTATATACAACAAAAGTGAAAGGACATTACATTTATTGTGCAATATATAGTGATTGGTACTTGGATTACTTGGTATTATATAAACTGTATTAGTGTATATAAATAGTGGGCGATTAAGTCATTTGCACCGCCAATATTCAATATATTGGTCACTTTGCAAGTAAGCAAATGTATGGTTAATAGGTTACACAATTAAGTAACAAATTTCATTACACTACAATATGTACATGTAGGATGGCACATAAATATTTTAAACCACATCCTAATTTATTATTCAACTCAAATCAAAGACAAACGTTACATACGGAAAGGAAAAACCAACTAAAACATAAGAAATGGACCCTTATCGCCTCACATTGACTAATCTATCACTAATGGATATTATTGCGGAGCTTATAAGTTTCGATATCAAGGAGGCAATGCGGACACGTAAAATTAAGTTCACGTAACCCAAAAATTGTAGATGGCACTTTAGGGTTCCAATGGCCATCACTTTCATAAGTGCACATCCTAATCACACCTAACTCAATGTGTTTCGGGGTGTACGTCATTGATCAAAAAATTTCACAACACTCTCGTAATGCATACCTTTCATCATCCATTTCCATAAAACACCTTTGAATCCAATGAGACCCATATACAGGGTAGTCGATCTTGATCAAAGCCATCGCAAAAGTATATCTACAGACTCATGTCGCTTTTGTATTCAATTTACCTAGGTAAGATGTACCTAGGACTGGTTTGGTGCTATTGAATGTATAGTGCAAACCTAATAAATACATTGCACCCAAATTCGTAGCAGACTTGGTAGTCTTTAAATATACAACAGTGGACTCTATTATGTGTTTGATACCAGGCGCTTCATATCTAAATAGCAGTTCTGATAATACTTGGAGGTATGCACATTTTTAAATATACAATAGTGGACTCTGTTATATGTTTGATACTAGACTCTTCATATCTAAATCGTAGTTTTGATAATACTTGGGGGTACGCACAAGACTATAAATGCTCCTGCCACTAC
>JAYMSW010004815.1:0-10629 GCA_036897725.1 Erodium texanum | reverse complement strand
TCGGCTTCTATGATGACTATCCTGGTAAAGTGCATGGAGAATATGGTCATGTTGGAGGATAAAAGATATGAACGAGAGCGTCGAGAACGGAAAGAAAGAATGCTCTCCGATTCTAATAAGGCCAGGTTGCTTGAAATTCTCAAGAAGCTGGAAGAGCTGATTTTTACCGACACATCCAACTACATGGAACAACAGCCCCGTTATTACACAAAACTCATCCGTAACTACGAGAAAATGCTCCCGGCCGATGATGATTGAAAATTTTTTTTCTCGAAAATGTCATTCTCTTTCTTTTCTTTTCTGTTTCTAAATTTTCTTTTTTATGTATAACAATATTAAATGTTTTTTTAGAAAAATTATTAGCACCGACACCGTTTACCGTTAGCCTTGTTTTGGGTCAGCGCTGGTGCCACGCCTGCCACACGGGCCCACGTCCACCGACGTGGCATGGCTAACACCAGGACTAGCCCGACCAACCGTTTCCATTGCCCTTAAAGACTTTTCACATCTTCCTACTCTTTTGAAAAGAAAAATATAGTAAAAATTAGAGGATTTTCAATAGAGTGTCTCTCAATATGTATTTATTATGTCTAAAAGATCATCTTTTTTATTATTTATCTCGAGATTTATTTATTTCCTAAAACTACGTCCATCTTTTGCGTTTTATTAGAAGTACTTTTTACTTTTTTTTGGAAAATTTACTTCCCTCTTAGTAAAGTTACCATTTTCTCTCTCCCATTACAATGAACCTAATTTTGATACAACAGGATGAAGTTCGATGGTGTCTGATTTGTGCGTTGGCAGACTAGATTTAACGTGACCTGTCACTAAATTACTAACTGCCTCATTCGCAATGCTGAACTAGGTTGATGGGAGTCGTCACTGATCCCATCGGAACAACCTTACATTGTGCGATGTCAAAAAGCATTATGACAACGTCCGTTTGAATCGCATGTCGTCGAAATCCATAGAAGAAAAATTGTGTCACGCTGACCCCAACGCTTCTATATATACCACCAACGATGCTTCTCTTCCTCAACTACTTCTCCCACTTCTGTTAAGTCATATCATACATAGTCTAAGACATCTTCGATAATGATAACATACACCAATGGGGAAACCCTCATGGGGAAAACCATGAATCTGGTCTTGATTCCTTGCAAATCTTACATCGTTACTTAACACACATTGAACATGCGTTGGGATGATTAGTTGTAGGGTAGGCCTTCAGTCCTCCCCAACACCACATCATTAGTTGACACACCTACGTCAAGAGTTGCAGTAGTTGGTTGAAGGTTTTATGAAGTTGTTCCTAAGCGTCGTCAACCAAGGCCTACCCACACTTTAGTCATATCATCGATCGATCGATTCGCGCCAGTTGTATGCGACATCCAAGCTCGAGAGCACGATTTATGATCGTTTTAAGAATTGAGTTTTTTATGTGTTGTGTTCATGTGAATTGCAAAAAAAAATGTTGAATATAAATGAAATCTTATCGTATTTTGTGTCAATTGTAAAATAATGAAAATGGTGCACCAATATGTATCTTCAACCTTTAAACATCAAATTCTGAAAGAGAAAAGGAAACTCTAACATAAGGCTTCGTAAAATCTATGTAACACGTGTTGTACCTTAACCTTTAAACAACAAATATACAAATGTCAGAAGAGAAGAGAGAAAATAAAATTTTAAGTTCATTCGGCATTTTGAGCCCAAAGATGAAGACGGGCCCGATGGGAGAACCTCTCCATCAGTTGGAGGAACCCCTTTGCCTATACATAGTGGAGATTGAGAAGCCTTAAGGTAAGAAGATGGAAGATCAAATAATGTTGTTAGCCGTATCATTGGAGACGGGCTCCGACAAGAGAATCTCTCTCTCAAGATTAAGATGTTTCTCATGTGGATCAACTAACAATGTAGCCTCCAAATCTTAAAGGGGGCGGTGAATTTCATCATACTATGACAGTATGAGATTGAGATCGAAGGAAAGAGGAGGAAGACTTCGACGGACATGAGGTTCTAGGCTGTGTTTGCAAGAGAATTAAGATAACTTGAACAACGGTGTCGATTAATATAGTTATATATTGGAACATAGCTTTGAACTCGAACTGTCATCAAATACATAAGTAGCACGTGGCAACTGCCCTCGATGCATTTGCCTGAATCTTGTAATGCTAGAATTTGAATTCATATCGGATACTATCATAAGATGATAGAACTATCAGATAAAGGTTTGATCTTATATCGAATCTTAACCAAATAATCTTTCATACTAATCGAAGCCGCGTATGATAATTATCGAGGCATAATCTTCTCTTTGTAAATAGTTCTACCCTATTTTCTCTGCTTCACCACATATCTCCCCAAAAAAACCTTATATTTGCATGCGCTCGTGTCAACATTAGAATGTCCCAATGTGCTTTTGTGTTTGGAATAAAATATAGAATAAGGGGTCTTTTTGACATACTCAATTTTACTTCTAAAAACCATGTACCATAAGTATTTAGACTTCTTTCAGATATGACATTTTTAATACGATCATCACATATAGAAGATTAACATGAATCGTGGTAGAGTTCAGGTCTCAGCCAAGGTCGAGGAGGTGATACTTTTATACTCATATCCAATCTATAAACATTCATTATATATTTAGTTAATTAAAGGAAAAATCATATAAAACACCTATGATCTAACTCGAGATTTTAAAAAATAACGGTGTTTTAGGTCGTCAGAAAAAACCAATGGTCAACATATTTTCCGTCTGCAAACTAACTTACACAATTAGTTTTCTTATAAAATGACCATTCTGCCCCCTTGATTTAAGGGTATGGTAGTGTTAGGGTTTGATTTTGGATAGATCGTAGTTTTCGATTTAGGGAGAGGATAGTTTAGGGTTCGATATTCAGATTTTGAATAGTTTGGGGGTTACTTTGGGAGATGAGTATTTTAGGGAATTCCAAAAATGTGGGTTGCATGTACAACTTACGTTATCTGAAAAGCGTGAAATTTAATGGATTGCAAACCAAAAAATTATTCACCGGTATATTTTACTGACGACCTAAAATGACTCATACTTTTTGAACATACATACTAAAACTCTCAGCACCGTTAATTTCTAAACTTACCCCTTAGTTAAATTACATTGTGAAACAGTTTTTGAGCAATGAAAATTCTTGTACTCAACTAGGAAGAGATCAAGACAAAAAAAATGAGAAATTGGGACTCGGAATGAGGATTAAGATCTGGAAATGCAAAACTTGTCCATACATCATACATCTAACGGAGCTTATCCCATCTTACTTTGGAGAAAAAACTAAACAAATCATATCTTTTCAGCATTGAAATTACCGTCTTTCTAGAATACATACAGCAAAACTGATATTTGTAAAAATAAATAAATAAATGACTGCTGAGATCGATAGGTTCTGAAAAAGATGATTCTAGTATCACACAATCATTTATCTGATTAATTAGCTAATTTTGTTCTTTTATGCGACAAAAATTCCCAAATTCAACTAAGTACATTACATTTTCATATCTACATACTGGCATTGAATTTTGAAGGATATGCCCATAAAAATCCCCAAACAGCACACCAAAATTGGCGATTTATATTCTGTCCGCCAAAAAAACTCGATACGAGCGAGAGTAATCGGAGATTCCGATGTCGCGTGTCGTAGGTGCGTGTTACACGTGCTTTAAAACGACATCGTTGGCAACTCGAGAGCGTTAGAACAACGAGGTCGTTTTGGCATATTCTCCGTCGGGTATAAATAGCTCACATCACGAGTGACATGCGTAAGGCGATAGCATAGCAGCTAAACCCGAACCCGGTTCGGACAGGAAAAACCAAACCCGGGTCCATTCCATTCGTTGCGTTCGGCGCTATTGTACGCTTTGGTGCGCACGCCATTTCTCTACGCCCTGTTCACATTTCTTCTTCTCGCTATTGTTCTTTGCTTGCGGCTCCAGTTCAGATTGCTCAATGCAGCTACGGATTGGAGCGCTCTTTGCGTCGCATCGACGGTGAGTTTTCGCACGATACGGGCTTGCTTTTTAGTGGTTGCTTCTCTCTGTGAAGTCCGTGATTTTGATGATGTGTAGGAAGATTTGGGGGTAATGTCCTGTTTGGTTGCTGAGAAAGTGAGGGAAAAAGTAGGATTAGAGGTTAACAAGGGAGGTTAGGGCTTTAGAAAGAGGAAGATGAAAACATGAAGTCAGCGTAGTTCAACCCTCACATTTCTGTAGCTCAAGTAGATGCCTCAGAAATTCAAAACCCGTAATTCTAGGCTTTCTCTAGGTCCCCAAATTTACAAATTAAGGGTTAGGGTTTTTTAGAATTGGAACATTAGCTTCAAATTTCAGGTAGAAATTGAATTTTCTTTGGTTGGATGATTCAGTGTTTAAATTATTGTTCCTTGCTTATTTTATTTTTTTTATATTAGAAATCTTGAACCATTATTCTCTTGATATATCCTCTTGTTTGTCATTTACCAAGCTGTTCTTTTGCTAGACCTTATTAAGAATGTTGAATTTTGTATGTGAGTGCTTCATGGAAGAGAACAAAGGAATCATGATTTGCTTTGTGGATTTAGCATTTTGATATATTTGGTGTTTTTCAATTTCAAGCAGGTGGAGGAGCTGGGAGATCTGTTGATATCTTTCTGTGAGGACATTTTTTCTGAAGCATAGACAGTTTTGATGGGGAGTGACGCGGTAGCTGAGTCGTGGTTTAGTAGCTTGCGGTGGACTACAAAGAAAAATACACCAGAGCCCGAAAAGGCATTGGTCGAAGTTTTGGCATTTGAAGTTGCAGGCTTGATGTACAAAGTGGTTAGTCTATGGCAGTGTTTGGGTGATAGGGAGGTTGATAGGTTGAGGGAAGATATTGTGAACTCAGATGGGATCAAAAAGCTTGTATCTGAAGATGATGATTATCTTCTTGAGCTCGCACTCAACGAGATAATTGAGAATTTTGGGTGTGTGGCAAGATCTGTGGCTAGGCTTGGCAAAAAATGTGCAGACCCCAAGTACCACGGTCTTGAACTTTTTTACAATGATCCTATTCAGAATGGTGTGCATTGGATTGGGTGGGCCTATAGATGGAAGAAGATGGACAGGAAAGTGAAGAAAATGAATGGGTTTGTGGCTGCTACAACACAATTGTCTCAGGAGCTGGAGGTACTAGCAGAGCTTGAACAAACTCTTAGGAGAATGCAGGCTAATCCTAATTTGGATCGAGTTAAACTGTTGGAGTTTCGACAGAAGGTAGTGTGGCAGCGCCAAGAAGTGAGAAATCTGAGGGAGATGTCTCCATGGTGTAGAACTTATGATTACACTGTCCGTCTTCTGGCAAGATCTCTTTTCACCATAATTGAGAGAATTAAATGTGTGTTTCAGACCGATCCAATACAATCTTTAGAGGAGACAAATGATCATGAAGACACGATTGGTGATGTTCTTTCTCGCAGTTTTTCATTTACTGCTCCTACCAAATATCCTGTTCATCCTTCAGAGAATAATGTCGGTGGGTTTTCGAGCTCTCTGGGGAAGTCAAGTTCAAAGTCTGGGCAAATTGCTGACAAAAGTCAACGGCAAGTTCTTCAATTATCTACCCTGCTTGGGAATCACAAGCATTCAAAAGCCAAGCGATTGGCTACCGTTGGATCTTTCAAGGGATGCATGATTGGTGGTAGCGATTCTCCTATTCTGCAGAGCTGCAAGCCAGCACTTGGTGGCTCTATGAGGGTGAGCAGTGTTCACTTGAAAAGCATCAAGAAAACAGAAAATGCAAAGACAAAGTCTTTCTCCTTCAGTGACACAATTTACTTGAAACTATCTCTCTTCAATTCTAAGTGCAGCTTGTTGACCACCCCTCCCTGTACCCTTGGAGGTGCTGCTTTGGCTCTACGCTACGCAAATATCATTGTATTGATCGAGAAGCTTACTTCATCACCTCATTTGATTGGTGATGATGTTAGAGATGACCTATACAATATGTTACCCAAAAGCATAAGAATCGCTTTGAGGGGCAGGCTAAAGTCATATGCCAAATCTTTGGCTTCATCTGTCTATGACGCCGGCCTTGCAGCACAGTGGAGACTCGCATTGGTGAAAATATTGGAATGGCTCGCTCCACTTGCTCATAACATGTTGAGGTGGCAGTCCGAGCGAAGTTTTGAGAAGCAGAACATGTTTTCTGGGGCAAATGTTCTTCTTGTGCAGACCCTTTACTTTGCACACCAAGCAAAAACCGATGCTGCAATAACAGAGCTTCTTGTGGGTCTGAACTACATCTGCAGGGTCGAAAGAGAACTCAATGGGAAAGCTGTCCCTCATATTGCATCTAGCAGAGCTTATAGTAGTTATTTGCTCCAAAAGGATAATTTTGCTTATGATTAGATCTTCAACTATTCATTAAGTTGCAAGATAGACTTCCATGGAGCTCGGGGATGGCATCAAATCTGTTAGAGAAAGCATTTCTCCACATGTTCTAGGTACCACTTTATCCAATTGTACTTTCTTTTCTTCTTTCTTGTGATAAGGTTTTGTTAATATACCGTCTCTGTTAATCCTCGTATTTTTCATTGATTTGCATTAAGAATGAACTGTACGCTCACTGCTACTATACTGTAAAGCGTAATTCTTTTTTGTGTCCTAACTTGAAGATCTACATTTTGTCATAAAAGGCATGTTTTACCATACAATTTGCTAAACAGGACTTATCTGATGCTGACATTTCATAGCTAAATAGGTCTGTTCTGGTTATTCTCTTGTTCTATAACTAGACTATGCACTTGTGCTAGTTTCCTCACCTCTTGTACTCGATACATGCATACATGAAAAATGCGATAGTTAGCTGGAAAGGATCCGTTTTTTTTTTTCGTTACACATGATAGACTAGAAAGGCTATTTTTGAGATGGGTTGTCGCATTTTCTTCTTTGACTCAATGCTGGTCCCCTATAGTTAAGGCTTCCATTTCTATCATCTGGCTTGTTTGTGGTCCTTGTGTAGTTAAGTCTTGCATCTACCGATTCGTTTACTATTCTGGTGTTCTTATGAATTTATGGTTATGGGATTTGGTACCACAATAGGTGTGTTATCTTGCATTGCATTGTGTGGAGGTTGTGAAAGGACACTAGATTAGTAATGTTGGGGCTTTCTTCACCACAGCCTGTGGATATGGGAGCCTTTCAGTCCCACATATTTATGACATGTGCCCATAGCAAGGTCATGTTGTGTGAACATGACTTAGGTGGTCCTTACTTGAAGTGTTTGGTTTCTAGGACAGAATGGGATGCAGATGGTTTGTTGGATGTGCACTGATAATTTCACGTGGAAATTATATGTCACCATCTTTATTTTGTAGCGTGCATCATGTTATCACTATAAACGTTATTTTTGTATCATGTCACCACTGTAATCTTTCGTTTTGCATCAAAATTTACTCAAGCATCCATTAAAAATGACAGAAAGAATCTAAAAAAATTTGGAACTACCAAAAATACGCCTTGAATATTAAAAAAAATCCAAAAAAATGTGTGTCTGTTTTAAATGACGCCATGCCCTTTAACTATTTACTTCGAATTTTTTTTCTTCATTCTTTTTTGTTCAATTTCAAATTTGTTAAACATGGGTATTTTGTTTACATTTCACGCAAAATTTAATGTTGTACAACTTTGAATTAACAATAGTATCATTGCGAAATAAGGGTGGTGGCATGTAATTTCTTTTAATTTCATAACCTCATTTGTTTTACAAACATTAGATTTTTCGTTATTGAATAAGAAAGAACTTTTGGATGATTATTTGACTTCTCAAAAACTTCACATGGCGGTTTAGGTCATGTTGATGCTTCTTGCTAAACCATTATTCATTAGCACTCTAATTAGTAATCATAGTCTAGTTTCAGATCTCACTAGTTAGGTAAGGATCTGAGCTCAAACCGTTGCTTGGTACACATAGGCTGATAAAACAAAACTAGTCAAGGTTGCTGATTCGCATTTCAATTGCTGAGATGGGTCGTGTAATGAAATCACAAGGCTGGCCTTTCTGTGTGGACACTTCAACTTCCAAATCCGAAAATACAAAAATAACAATTTTTAGTTTGCACCATAAGACAAGATTATACGTATTGTGCCCATATATTATATATCAATCATGAAAATTATGTTACAAGACACGCATATTGGATAATCAAGACAAAAAACTACAAACAATAACATCGTTATCACTGTTAAGATTCCTAATGGCTAAGAGAAAAACTCCCTTAACGACCGGACAAGTTGCTACTTGCTGTTAATAGTTTTAAGTGCATTTTCCAGGCTTCCAGCTCATAACACTGTACTTTGGACCACTGGGCTTGCTTGTTGTTACAGACCCAAATGTAAATAAACACACTAAGCAGTAGCGGAATCGATTTGGAGCTTGGATCCATACTTTTCACGATCTCTATATTCATATGTGAAAGTAATATCATTTTGAGGAACAAATCATAACAAAAAGTAGTTTGTAGATTACAATAAAATTTTAGACGATCATATTAAATTCTTTTTGAGTTTAGTAAAAAAATTCAATTACTGTATGGTAAAATTTTATTGTTTTGTCTCTTGCAAGAACAGAGTCGAACATTATCACTGATTAAGCTAACCTGTCTTATAACGGGGATACCTTTGATTAAGCGGAAGCTTTAGTATAATGTTCAATTTGATTATTATTTAATTCTAGAATGTATATATATATTTTTATTGTTTTCAGTAATTAATTTTTGCAACAACTTGGTCACGTGTCATAATTTTACTGGCTCCATCATGTCTCGTCCGTCTGACTTCCGTCTAATCAATCGGAAGTCAATCGAAAGAGCACCGTATCGACTAGTCGGAACATGTTCCGTTTAATCCGTGCGTGAACCCTCTTATGTTTAAGAGAATTTCCGACTTACCAGTCGAAAGTCAAGCGAAAGTACCCAAAAAAACAAAGTGTCGCCTAACTTCCATCTGCACTGCATACATTTGGACTTCTATGTTAAACATTAGGTCCATTACACTTGCGCCGTAAGAAAATTGAAGCATTAAACAAACTCATACAATAATAAAGGACTTCTTGGGAATGGCCATCAAAGGCTTGAGCTTTCGCACCGTGATCCCCCACTTATCTTCCATGTCCAAAGTCTCGGGAGTGAGGGACCCACCAAGCTCTCAATCAAAACTGTGAATCAACGACCCAACGATCAGGTTCAGAACCCTACTCGCCAACGGCACGCCGGCGCACATTCTCCGGCCGGCGCCGAACGGGATAAACTCGTAATTATGACCCTTGTAATCAACCTTGGACCCCACAAACCTCTCCGGCTTGAATTCCAAAGGGTCCTCCCACACCTCGGGGTCTCTCCCGATGGCCCACGCGTTGACGAGGACCTGCGTGTTTTCCGGAACGTCGTATCCCATGAAAACGACGTCGTGCGTGGCTCTACGCGGCACGAGGAGCGGGATCGGAGGGTGTAAACGGAGGGTGTCCTTGACGACGGCTTGGAGGTACGGGAGGTTTTCGAGGTCGGATTCTTCTAGGTTGTTGTTGGGTCCCACAACGTTGCTGAGCTCAGCTTTGGCCTTGGTCATGGACTTCGGGTTTCGGAGGAGCTCCGTCAGGACCCATTCGGTGGTGCTGCTTGTTGACTCCGACCCGGCCATGAATATTTCCTGCACCCATCTCATCATTCTTGCAGATACTAATTAACCCTATTTTATTACTACTCATTTCAAAATAATAATTAAACATTGGATTAAAATATTACTATAAATCATCAATATCAATTTTTATGATTGTAGTTTGTAGTTTATTGTTATTTCAGCCCTTATCAATATACGATATTTTTTGTTTTCATTCATTTTGTCTAAGTTTTTGTAGCTAGTTTAGATTTTAAAATACATATGATTCAATCATGAAATTTCCTCAAAAATAAAATAGATAGAAGTTCAATGCACAAAATTAACTAAGTCAACAAATTGAAGCCTAATATGTGCTTTGATTTGGATGGCTTCTTTACATCTAATTTATGTATCCACATGATTAATTTTGTACTGGGAAACTTCAAACAACTTTGAATCTCTAAAATATTTATTGTATCCTATTTGTATGTCAAATCAAATTTGACGTTTTTAGTGTTTGGGTTGGAATAAAATGTTAGTCTGTGCATAATCTGTCCAACAATCACGTAAATATTATAGCAAATTTAAATTTTGGGTTGTAGTTACTCTAATAAGTTGAAAAAAGATTTAATTGAATTTCATGACTCAAATGACTACTCTTAATTCAAAATTGACTTTGCTCATTCAAATAATTTTAAGAAAAAGGGCAATAGATTAGAAGAAATCATTTGAAGAAGAGTTAGGGGGTATATTACCAAAATGAACATGTTGATCTCCATGTCCGACAATTTATCCGGTTCGTCTTTATTACCAGAACCTCGGTAGTTCAACAACACATCCAAGAAGTCAAGGTTCGTTCCTCCACCGCCATGATCTCTCAGCCTCTCCTTCACGAACCCAGAAGCTATCTCCAGAGCCTTCCCCAAGTCCCTATCCATCTTCCTCCTCAGCCCCTGCGGGTCGACCCGCCTCATCCACGGG
>JAYMSW010004814.1:0-10630 GCA_036897725.1 Erodium texanum | reverse complement strand
TGTGGTGTGGGGGGGGGGGGGTGAGGTTTGGGTTGCATGAGTGTTCCAGTAATGCCGACTGCAACATGATTGTTCGAATTGTTGACTTTCCTTGCTCAATTAACTACATCATTTTTAGCTCGAGCACATGCTTTCTCTACCAACTTGGTAGAGTTAGCCACTGCACCTCTCTTCTTACTTGGAAGAGAAGCAATTTACGGTAAAAATCGTCGATAAGAAATACTATCTTTCACACATTATTCTCCTACTCGATTTTTTAACTGAGTCTTGATACTATTCTTAGCAGAAAATACTCTCCCCACACTTATAGTAGCAACGAGTAATATCAATATATCAATAAATAAACTAATTGATACACATCATTCCTTTTTTTCTCTACATTTTTTGAGTAAGGGAACTAATACCTTCCAAAGTTCTAACATCTCTCGATGACCACATATCTATAATCTAAAGTTAAGTTGTGTCTCAACAATCTAAAGTTAAGTTGTGTCTCAAGAATAATAAGATCTACTGTAGGAAAATCTTGAGGATAATACCCATCAACTTTGGTCAACTTTTTTCTTGTTGAAAGCTACAAATAAATCATATGTATACAAGCATGTTTTGCATAGAAGCAAATCTATATTAACCTTGTTGAATTATTCGTTTTATTATTGAGGATCCATCAAGAAATTAAATATTTCGTTGTATTGTAATGGTTGGAATGATG
Organism: Erodium texanum; assembly: GCA_036897725.1. Lineage (NCBI taxonomy): Eukaryota > Viridiplantae > Streptophyta > Magnoliopsida > Geraniales > Geraniaceae > Erodium > Erodium texanum. Next base: position 9,921 of record JAYMSW010004814.1, on the reverse strand, counting down.
TCGACATGTGATGTTTTTTTATTTATTTACATTTTTGCAACATTTTATTCCTTCTTCTAAGACCTTTCTTTTAAGGAGTGACATCACCAATTTCGCATAAGGTGACATGGAAACTTTGTTGGAGACTTGGGAAAGATATTCTAAGGCATTAAGAGATTGCCCTCACCATAAAATCCAACTTTGGCTCCAAATCCAAATTTTTTATGGAAGTTTGAAGCAGGATAGTAGGGTATCTTTAGATAACAATGCAAGAGGATCTTTCTCAATGAGAAAGACACCAGAAAAAGGGTGTCGAGATTTTACAAGAGATGAGCACCAATCATAGGATGTGGAGTATGGAGAGGTCTAAAAAGGAGAATCTAAGCAATCCTATGGAAAACAAGATGATGGCCCAAATGATGGGTTTTATGGGAAACATGACAAAGAGGATTGAGACTTTGAGCTCTACAATCATACAAACTCAAAGCCAAGTTCTAGCTCAATAACCTCCCTCTCAAGTCCATCTTTCTGAAGAGGTCTTTAAATGATAACAATTGTGGAGGACTTTGTGGAGAAATAAAAAGTGAACAAAGAGTACGGAGAGAGGATGAAGAAGATAGACAAGGAGAAAGATTACTCCATGATGCAAACCTTAGGGGACCTTATTTAAAATTCCAAGCAACAAGAAGAGTCTCCTTGAAACTCCAATTAGGGAAAATGTCTAGTGCCATGAATTCAAGAGCTCCGGAAACCTCACCCCACAACATGATGATGAATCAAGTAGAGATGGTGAATGCCATCATGGTGAGAGATGATGGGATGCTTGATGATGCAATGAAATCTAAGGAGGAGCATGGTGAGAAGGTTCAAGAAAAGGACGCTAGAGATCACGAGGCTTATTATGTAGAAAGAAGATCAAGCAAGGCCAATCTTGTGGAAGAGGAACTCGCCAGAGGTAAGAAGGTAAGGGAGACCTGAGTTGATTAAAAAAATTGGACTCCACCTCTTCCCTATCTTGTGGATATTAAATGCAATAGAGATGCTCAATATGCTAAATGCTTGAATATGTTCAGAAAAACCGAGATCAACTTGCATTTGCTTGATACCCTTAAGAACACCCCTTTGTTCGCTAAATTTTTGAATGAATATTTGTCTGATAGGAAGAGACTTAGGGATGTTGAGACAGTGCACTTAAGTGAAGAGTGCTCTACAATAGTGCATAGCAAACTTCCATCGAAGCTAAAGGACCCCACAACTTTTGTTTTACCATGTACGATGGGCTCTATGCACTTTGACAATGCCTTATGTGACTTAGATGCTAGTGTTAACCTTGTGCCATTGAGCATCTTTAGGAGGTTAGGGCTAGGTCATGAACCTAAGCAAACAACTATTATCTTGAAACTAGCGGATAGGACAATTAGACATTCTTGGGGAATTGTAGAGGATGTGCTAGTTAAAAGAGGAGAGTTTGTCTTTCATGCGATTTTACAGTTCTTGATATGGAGGAGGGCATTGGCATGCCCATTATTCCAGGTAGACCTTTTCTAGCTACCGTTTTGATAAAAGTTGAAAAAGGGGAGATGATTGTTAGATACTTTGAGGAGCAACCGATCTTTAAGGTATATGGACCTCACAAGATGGTGAGAATCATTAGTACTTGCTATAACTTAGAACATCTAGACCCTTTTGATCAAGTCTTTATTGATACTCCTAGGAGGTGAGAGCCTTTGCAAGAGAGGAAAATAGAAAAGAAGAGGAAGAGACATCACATTGAGAGTGTAGTTAGCTTAGAGGTTGGCCTCCAAAGTTAGCTTCTCAAAATTTTATGCAAAGGGCTTTAGAAGACCCCAAGGAGCCAAAGTTGAAATCTCCTCTTAAGGTGTTCAACAAAATAGGGTTAAAGACTTTACCGAACAACTTGAAGGGTATCTATTTGAATGAAAATGATTTACACCCTATTGTTACACCTTCTAAGTTGTCTTATGAGCATGAATGTGAATTACTTAAGGCCTTAATGGACAAGAGTAAATTTGTACATGATACTTTAACTCATCTTAGGCAATGTTCTCCTTCATGTTATATGTGCAAAATTTTCCTTGAGAACAACCTAAGCCTTCTGGTAAACCACCACAAAAGACCTAGACACTATGGAAATGGTGTTTGGGCAATAGGAACCACGATTCCCATGAGTTGAGCTTTCAAAGCTCAACCCCGTCGAGGCTAACAACGTTAAACAAAGCGATATTATTGTACATTTGTATATAGATGTTATGTTCTTTATCATTACTTGTGAGTGCATGATCTATGAGTTTATTGGGTGGAAATGAGTTAAAGATCATGGTTGCTTTTGATTCCATTGATGAGAAGATTAGAGCAGTTTTATTTATTTATTTAGAATACGTGAGCTTTGATTTCATTTATTTGTGTGTTTAGCAGGTAAATAGCAGGTCAAGTCTAGTTGAGTCATTTGTGTCAAGGTTGTCACCCTAGTCTTTTTCAGTTATCAAGTTTTCAACTTACCCTTAGTTGGAGTCATTTAACTATTACTGCTTGATTACATTTAACTAGAATTGGAAGCTATTCACATTGATTTGAACGCTCAGGTGCATTCGCCACAACATGGAGCAAGAGAGAAATCAAGGAGTAGACCTACAGGCTATCCAGGTATTGGTGGTCATGGAATCTTGGAAGTTCCAAGGGTATATGGAGAGTCCACTTCATCATACCATCGGAGTTACTGAGTTCATCAGGCACACTGCCCCATCCTTGAGACAGAGAGACCACGCCACAGTGTGTGCCATGATGTTTCCACACACACTTTTAGGCGAAGCACAGGAGTGGTATCAGACACTGTCTCCAACAGTCAGACAAAACTTTCCTTATCTTATTTTCACCTTCTAATCATATTTCTACAACACTAGTCCGGGGGTGATATTTAGAAATCGGTTTTAGAACTTTGCAAGCTACGAGGATGAGTCTCTAATTGACGCTTGGGTCAGGTGCAAGTCATATGCATACAAGTGCACAGAAGGAAGCGTCAATATTCACAACCTCACTTTCTTCTTCTACTATGCGTTGAGTGCTGAACTCCAAGGGGAAGTTGATGTTGCCGCCAGACGTGCCATGAATGAGATGCGTGCCAACGACAACTGGGAATTCCTTGAGTAGCTGGAGGTTATAGAGAGAGCTACAAGGAGCGTGCGAGAGGCAATCCGACAAGGGAAGCGACCCATTATCACCTGAGAAGAAGAAGTGATATGTGAGAACTCCATAGTTCGCGAGGAGGCATAAACCCCTGTGAGCCAGCTGCGGTGGCTTCCGTGAGGCGATAAAGAGCACAAGCGGCATAAGGCCGAAACTCAACTAGCTTAAAGACGTTAAATAAAAGTGTCCCCCAAGAGGCGGTCCCGGGATAGTTCCAATTTATACTATCTCTTTGTATATAATGTTATAAATTCAAGCAATTTTAGTTTTGACTCTATTAGAATTTCTATAGGAATTTTTATATGTTCTTAGTTAATCGCTTGTGGAAAAATCCTTATGTGTGGCTTGCTTATAATGTAGGGAAAAGGTTGGGGAGCGATTATCGGACATACCTAAGGATAACTTCCCTCAGTTTATCCTTCCAATCTTCACCTGCCAAGCCATAAAAGAGGAGCTTTCCGCCTTTATAACTCTGCAGAACACATGACCTGAGCAAACATCAAATGGGGCAGCATTTCTCTCCCCTTACTCTTTAATTGCTTTATATTTGCGTGTATGTGTTGATAATATGCATGTGCGAGATTGTGTGCTTTGCATGATATTATATATGATCATCTTTTGCATGTTTTGCATATCAATATCTATTTTCCATACATATTTATCATTTTCTACAATAGTGGTTCCACACTTAGACTAAGGTCTAAGTGCGGAGGAGGTGGGAAAAGCTTTTTTTTTTAAAACTTCCCACTTCAAAACACTTATTAGACTATAAAAAGAGTCTGCATGTAATTTAGATTATTTGCATACACGTTTTTGTTTTTATCTGTTTTCTTGTGAAAAGTCTATTGGTGATGTTAAATTAGTTTGTGTATATGAGTGATGAATTGGTTAGGTTTTGGGTTTGTGGAAGAACGTAGACTGAACATGATTTAAACTACGAGTACTTTTTGCACATAGTAAGCTTAGTATAGTGGTAATTTTGTAGACAAAGTTTGCATACTAATACTGCTAAAAAGTGAAAGCAATCACATTCAAGGTGATCTGAGATCAAAATAAACTTCCACTGCTTTGTCACTATTGAATTTGAACTGCATATAGACTAAAAGCTTTTTGATGAAGATGAATAGTTGAGTATAGTTCATGTGATGGATAGTATTGTGCCATTGTCTTTGGATCTTCTGTTGCACTCAATAGGATGATTCCAGTACTAGTCGAATTCATACTGTTAGATTGCAATAAGTGTTTGAGCTTCATTTTCTAAAACTCACACACAAAGCATGTAGCTTGTTTAAGTGGGGATTTAGGGGGTATAGTCACCAAAGTTTCTCCTAAGGAAGTTGTGGTTAGGCTCCTCTGCTTTCGGGTACGAGCTACTATCCGAATTAACTCTTGGGTTTTTCCTGTCACCTTGCAAGCATGTGCAACTACGCCCAAAAGGCCCTAGCATATAGTGACCTTGCTGTTCTATCTCTACTGCTCCTCTGTTAACTCATGAGTTGCATTCCGAATTACCTTAGGGTTTTCCCGTCCTCTTGCGAGGTAACTTGACTGTGATCAAAAAGGCCTTAGCTGTTAGTAAGCTTGTAGCCCTACTTCACGAATTTATCTCTCTCTTTAGTATTTACTGGGGTTATATGAGAAAGAAGAAGAAAAATTAATTTCCACATCCAGCAGAAAAGTGTCAAAAAGGATGTTGAGAAAAAATACATATCGAAAAGAATGCATCCAAAAAGCGAATATTCTCTAGTAAATGCTCGACATGATAGTGAATTTGAGGAGTAGGGGTACAGATGAATAATCACATTGGATATACAAGAAATAAGTAAGGGTTGAATTTCCATTTTCCTCACCTAACCCGCTTACAACATTTTCTAACACGTAAGGGCAAAAATCACGCATTCTTGAACATCTGCTATATGAATTCATAAATTAACTAGGAAAAAGTTGTCCTAGTGTGTGTATACTTAAATGAGATTGCTTGTGTATAGTATTTGAGAGCACTTGAATTAGAGGCTTCTTGCAATCTTCATCCTTTATATATGTATTCTCAAGGTCAATGTGGGACAATTTTATGAACCAACATTTTGTTATCTATTTTAGCTGTATAAAATATCTTCTTTTTCAACTCTATTAATCATTGGAAAAGCGAGCATGTACATGAGGTATTTCATGAGTTAGGACATGCACATTCTTGGTTGTTAGTTTGGTGGAAAACCATAGGTTCATCATTTCTTTGTATATATATCTGTCTATTTGAAATTCACCAATAAGGCTTAACACAAACTTTTCTTGAGTCTAGGTTCTATAACTATTGAGTCTTGTCTAGATAGAGTCAGTATCTGCATTCTAGCAAATTTACTACTTTCAATAACCTAGAGACACCAAGCTATGCCTACAGACAATATTGTCACGGGGTTTATCTTTATTGCTTTCAATAACCCGGAGACGCCAAGCTCACTTACGGACAATATAGTCGCGGGGTTTATCTTGTAAATTTATATTCATTTACTGTTTTCTGCTTTCTTCGGGTACATTCTTATTGCTCGTTTTCTTTTCTCTTTTTCAGGACGAGAAAAGTTTCAAGGTGGTGGGTTGATGAGTACTAGACTCATACGCATTTTTAATTCTATTTCCCTTGCCTTTAAGCTTGTTTTGCCCTTCGAAAGAGCAGTAATTAGATTAGTTTTTAATAAAACTTCCGATGTCATTATTACTCCAACTTGTTGTTCTGATGACATGTTTCGAGGAATAGCTAGGAGGGGACCCTTGGAGGCAAGGAAATCATAAGCACGCAGTCCTGATGAAGAGGAAGCAGTCTACTTAGTGATCAAGGAACCAAAAAATGTCAAGATACGACCGACCACTTGACCCCCGTCGAAGGGTCGGTTGATACCGAGGTGGAATGGACGAGTTAGCAAGGCATGCACTAGACACAGGCCAAGCACAAGCGACGTGCGTCAGATGACGTGCCGACGGAGCTGACTAAGCCCGATCGATGTCGGAGTACCCGCCGAAAGATGCCACATCACCAGATGATGTCACAGGATCTGTTAGCGATGAACCCCTAGGCCGCCACCCATTAAGTGGTGTGTCGAGCAGTCCGCCGAGCTTCGCTAGAGCTTATAAATAGAGAGGACTTGCCTCCTTCCATTCCATCTTTTGGCTTGGGAACCAAAGTGAGACCTTTAGATATTATGCATTTATAGAGAGGGGAGATAGAGTAGTGAGAGAGGTGTGGAGTCCATCAAGGGGAAATCAAGGCATTCGTGGCCAAGGGGAGCATTTGAGTCGATTATCCGAGCGAGGTGTCTGACAGAAAGAGATGAGGGTTTTCATTCCTAATGATATTGATCTCCATTCACAACACATTACCTCTAATTTACTCGTCCCTCTCGCTCGTAGAATATCATTGCCCAATCCGCAGAGGGAACGCGAAATGGGTAATAGTAGTAAACCAAATGTTGAGAACCTGTCTTTATTATTAATTCACCTCTTCTGTACATCCGTGGGCGACTTCAGTCTCACCCTGTGCTCTCCCCTTGCTAAATGTGGTTACCTCTCATTTACTCGTCCCTCTCGCTCGTAGAATATCATTGCCAAGTCTGCCAAATAGGAGCTCTAACTGGCGGCACGTGCAATGCCCTTTTGTTGTGTCCCCTGGGCCCCTACTCTCTCCAACACTCAATACCACAACGCCACAATCACTGCACCCTTCATCCATCTTCATACACATCGATCCATTCAATCCTTCCGCTAACGCCCGTAAATAGATCAACTAGATTAGGTGGTGGCAGCCCTATTCTAGGATATCACCGCAAAACCGTCTTAGACCCGTCTCCCTGTGTGATCGATCGATACTCTACCATCAAAACTATACTACTTGTTTGATCACGTACAATTCTGTGTGCATATGACCGTCGGTATATGAACCCTTGCATGGATACCAATGAAATCTAATGGGAAAAACATGCTTTCAAGGGTGAAATAGGCTCAAATGTGAAGAATAAAGTCACCAAAGTGTTTATGAGATACAGTCACATCATTGAGGGTATAGTACCCAAAGGGATTTCTAGCATTCATGTTCTGGACTTGGGAGTTCGTTGGTTCCTTCTTTGTTTTGATGAGAGCACACAACGCAATGCCCTTCGCGTTATGATTGGACTCAAGTGACACATTTGGTTTTTCACTTTTTTGGAATGTGTGGATAATCTTCGTCATGGAGGGTCTTTACAATACGCCAGCTTCAAGGGATTACCATTAAAGTATTGGGCTCTAGATTCTATCGCTAGCATCACCGATTTAGTAGGCACTTTGATTTACATTCACCCCACTTCGGTCTCAGTGAATTATCGTAATCAAGCCTCTGCATTCATCCACACTACGAATGTTCTTACCTCTTCTTATACAGTATCAGTGGAATGTGGTTTGAGGACTCTTATGATTAGTCTTAATAGGATAGCTAAAATTTGGTACTGGTCTTTGGTCTACACTACGGATGTTCTTACCAAGAGTTTTTGGTTGAGTTGGACACCGAACCACCAAGAAGAAAGACACCCATTGCGCCAGTCCTGCTTGAGACAGGTCCCCAATTTGGGAATCTGATGACCTCTGGTTTAAACTTAGACTTAAAAGAGTTTAACTGATTGGAGGGTTACATTATAGAGCCTCATGTTGCCCTTAAGAGAAAGTAGTTGGAGGTCGACACAGATGTTTTTCCCGAGCTTTAGGCACACGTGTTCCCTCGGAGACTAAGGATTTCTTGGAGCTTGATGGCCCAACGGTGCCCAAGGCACTTTTGTTCGCACTCTAGGATGCTTCATTTCATTACAAGTCTTTGATTTTGTCATGTTCGTGGGTGCCCCATATCATGGCAGCAATATAGAGGCGTCCAAATAAGTGGAGGCTATCGTGAACTCACATCTAAGTGGTGGGGTCTTGGACCCTATCGGGTGCTATTGATTGGCCTCTAGTTGGTGTTTTTAGTTTTGTCTTATGTTCTCTTCAATCCTGGGATTTTGTTTCCTCTTTTGCTAGCTCATCCCTCTATCTCATGGAGTCATGTCTTTTATAATTTTTTTCTTGTGGTTAGGGTTTGTGAGCTCTTACCCCAGGTGCTCCCTATCATCATAACTTAATGTTTAATGGGAAAATTGAGTAAGTATGTATAAAAGATCACCTCCTCTATATTTTATCCCAAAAGTTACCTCTTTTTTCAAAATTATTCCTACCTTTTCCATTTTACAGAAGGTACCCTTTACTTTTTGGAAATACTACCCCCTCTCAGTAAAGTTACCCATTTCTCTCTCTCATAGAACACAATCTATTCATGATATATCTTGATGGAGCCCGATGGTATTTGATTTATGTGATGGCAAATTAAATGTGATGCGACCCATCACTAGCTGCCTCATTCGTGATGCTGGATTGGACTCATGGGACCCATCACTGACCCCATATGAACCATCTTCCTCCATGTAGATCCTCAACTCGCCGTTGCTGCCAACCTCGGCACCATATCCTGCTTCACCGTCCTTGGCCCTTGTTGGACGTTATGTTGATTACTTGACACGACAAAACAGTAGGACCTACCATAGAGACTGTGTTTCTAAACTTTTTACGGAGTAAGATGCCCAAATTATACTTTCGATACCACTTGGTAGCTTCGCCGTTGATGGGTGGTACTGGGGCAAGGAACAAAGCAGTGTGTACTCAGTCAGAAGTGTGTATAGATGGCTCCAAGAGAGATTGAATAGATTGTTGAATTAGTCTTGTTGTTATTTTTAGCAAATAAACGTGGGAGATAAGTTAGGTTGTTAACTTATCTTCTCCCCCTAGTGCTAGCAAATAATCCACGGAAAATCTGGGCTCAAACTACCTGCCCATGTTCTTTGGTTGTTACTATTAATCTATCCTATAAATAAGAGAATAAGGATCAAGGCACAAAATGTGTCTTTGGTCAATAAGCGTGTGTGTCTTTGGTACTACTTTCTGAGATCATTTACTTTAAAAACCACTTCCCTGAAAAACCGAACAGTCCAGACCAGACCAGAGACCGCGACACCAGAAGAAGGAGAAAGATCGATGCCGAACGAAGAGGGTGGAACAAAGCGATTTGGAGGCAACTTTTGAAAAACAAAATCGACTACCAATTTGCAGCCCAAAAGCACCGAATCATGATTGGAGGAAAGGACTTTGGTAGCCTTAAACCGGTGCCGAAAAAGCATAAACCCAAAACGTCTGCCCGATTTAAGAAAGCTCCTCACAAGATAGGAGCCAACAATTTCACCAAGACCTGAAAGATAAGATGAGAACCATGAGGGAGAAGAGGATGATGGCAGATTACTAAAAAAGAGATGCACGCCTCCGAAGCCGGAAGAGGGAGTGGCAAAAGAGAGATTCAATTTGTTATGCGAAAATGTGTATATGTTGGATGAAATCATAAACTTAATTTGTTGGCGACTATCAATGATAGAACATAAGTCATTTAACTCGCCCGAGCCACGACGAATTTAAGTTTGAAGCCAAATCCAACACCGCCACGTGATGATTTTATTTGGAAAAAAGAATTGTTGGAGACCCAAAGTTAATGTCCAACGACTCTTCCCCTCAAATTTCTCTCTGATCAAAAAGGTTACCTCTTCATAGGGTTGTGAACGAGCCCAGTCCTTAACGAGACACTAGAGCTCAACTCGTTAAATATTCGGTTCGAACTCGAGCCGAACTTGAGCCCAAGGAGGA